>SNQN01001444.1:49128-89293 GCA_008642245.1 Bassia scoparia
ATGAGCTCTAATTTTTCTCTTTTCTCTACTGTCTCTCCTCTTAAGCATTCAATTTCAGTTTCTATGCCTGATGGTTCATGTCAAGTTGTTACTCATGTTGGCACTATTATTCTTACTCCTTCTATAATTCTCAAAGATGTGCTTTATTTGCCTTCTTTCAAGCATAATTTGCTTTCTGTTGGCAAATTACTTGATMAAAACAAACTGATAGCTGTGTTTTCTGATACACATTGCTTATTCCAGGACCTTACAACTAAATCTGTCAAAGCTTCTGCAATCAGAAGAGCAGGATTATATCAATTTGTTTCTTCAACTTCCAGTTTTACTTCTGCAGATTCATGTAATAAACAACTTAGCACTGTATCTCATTCTGCTAATGTTGCTTCTATTCCTAGTTTTGAATTGATTCATGCTAGGTTGGGACATCTTTCTCCTAGTACTATGTCTCATCTTCCTATTGTACATACAAATAAATGTAATGGAAATACTTTTCATTGTGAATCTTGCATTTATGGTAAACATCACAAATTGCCCTTTCCTTTGTCTGATTCTCATGCTTCTACTAAGTTTCAATTATTGCATGTGGATCTTTGGGGTCCCTATAGGACACCTTGCCTTTCTGGTGCTACCTATTTTCTTACACTCTTAGATGATCATTCTAGGACAACCTGGACTCATTTACTTCATACAAAGGATCAGGTTTATCCTATTCTTTCTGCTTTCTTAGCCTATGTTTCTAATCACTTCCATACTTCTGTAAAGACCATAAGGAGTGATAATGGAACTGAGATTGTTCATTCTGCTTGCAAGGCCTTGTTTGATTCTAAAGGGATTATTCACCAAAAGAGTATACCTGGGGTACCACAGCAAAATGGTAGGGTGGAAAGGAAACATAGACACTTACTTGAGGTTGCTAGAACTATGAGAATTCATGCTAATCTTCCAATAAAGTTCTGGGGAGATTGTTTGTTGTCTGCCACTCACATAATCAATATGTTACCTACTGCTGTTCTTAATTGGAAGAGTCCTTTTGAAGTTTTAATGGGGAAGTTGCCTGATTATGGTCATTTAAGGGTGATAGGATCCTTGTGTTATCCTTTAGCAAAGGGTTCTGATAAATTTAAATCAAGGGCTTTGAGATGTATACTTCTTGGTTACCCTTTTGCTCAAAAAGGATACAAATTATATGATCTTGATTCACATAAAATTGTGTTAAGCAGAGATGTGATTTTTCAAGAACACATTTTTCCTTATAAAAACTCTACTTCTTCTTCTCCAGTCATTCCTTCTTCTGATCATTCTTCTCCTATTTCTCCTATTTCTGATGATTTTCCATATACTAATTCTGATCAGTTTGATCTCTCAACTTCTCCAGCAGTTACTTCTGATGATCTTTCTTTTTCTACTTTTCCTTCAAATGATCAACTTTCTTCTTCTCCTTTGCAGACTTCTCCTTCATTGGATGTTCCTATTACTATCAGGAAATCTACAAGGGAACATAAAGTTCCTTCTAAATATCAGGATTTTGTTACTTCAATTCCAAATATCAAACCACTAACAACACCACAAGATATTTCTTCTTCTTCTTTATCTTTCAATGTCTTTACTGAACCTTCTTTGCAATCTTTGTCTTCTTCTGACCTTTCTAGCCTTTCTAATATGCTTTCCACATATGAACCTTCTTCATATGAGAAAGCCAAATCCAACCCTAATTGGGTTTCTGCTGATGAACAAAGAAATTTCTGCACTTGAGCAGAATCACACGAAATAACCTTCCCTTTACCTGCTGATAGCAGTATAGGGTCAAATGGTGTATAAACTCAAGTTCAATCCTGATGCTCTATGGAAAATTATCAGGCCAGGCTTTTGCTAGAGGTGAAATAACCAGATCAAAGGAAAAGACTCAAAACATACTTTTAGTCCTGTGGCCAAGTTTACAAGCTTTTAGGGTCGTAATTGCTCTGGCTGCAGCTCACACAATGGGTCTAGAGACAGATTGATATAAATAATGCTTCTCATGGTTATGATTACTGAGACATATAAATGCAACCACCTTCCTGGATATTCTAAAGAAAGCCTGCAGTTGTAAACTCAAAATCCTTATATGTCTCAAGCAGGCTTCAAGGCCAATGGAAGTTGAGCTTAAAAGGTTTCTATTCAAGTCTTGGGTTTATACGAGCTAAGGCAAGATTTTTCTCTTTTACAAGAAGATGGGTCTCATTACTCTATGTGGCGATATGTGATGATCTTTTGATTGCTTTCTGCACAAAGGATTATATAAATCAAATCACAAATTCATTCAACCGTTTACGCACTAAGATCTTGGTCCCTTTAAGAGTCTTCCTTTATTGAAGTACACAAACTCCTCAAGTATTTTGTTGAATCAAAGGAAGATGTGCTGATCCTTCCTTAAGAGTACTCATATGAAAATTCAAAAAATTCACCCTTTCCTTGCTAAAAGGTTGAAATTGACACTTTGAAGGTGATTTTGTTGGCTGATCCAGAAGTCATAGGAGATTTGGTTGGTAAGCTCCTTATTAAATATTGACAAGGCCAGACATACCTAGCTGTTGCAGCAATAAGTCAGTTCTAGTGCACCTAGAGCTTCTCACTTTGCTCTGCTCTTCATGTGTTTGAAAATTGAAAGCACTGCTTAATGGTGGAATTTTCTACTCCTCTAATCATCTATGTCCGTGGTAGCTTACAGTGATGCTGATTGGGAACATGTGCTTTTTCAGCAAGTCTTGACTGTTTATTGTCATATTTCCTGGTTCTGCTCTTATTCCTGAAGACTAAAAACCAAACAGTCACTTCTAAAAGCTCCACTAACAGGAGTATAGGTCCATGATTTCAAACCAACAAGTAATGTTTGCTGGAAGTTACTTGTTGATTTTGGGAATCAAAGTTCCTCAGATCAACCTATCCTCTAATACTGTGCACAAACCCAAACCAAATCTGCTCAATAATAGCTTGAAAATGAGGTGGTTTCTTGAGAGGACAAAGCATTGGAAAATGGATGGTCATTATATTAGAGCCAAGTTGATTCGAGCTGATTCTTTGTCCACATATTAGTACTACACTTTCAGCTTGCAGATTTTTTTACTAAGCCCTTAGGGCTGAGCAAGCATAAGTCCTATGTGACAAGATGGCCTTGTCTTTTCTGCCCCAAGTCCATCATTGAAGGGGGGGTGGTTAAGCGATGTATACATACATACATCTATACACGACATGTACACATACAGTGATACTACATATTACAACTGTATTAGGTTGTTAGATTTTCTGTTAGTTACACTAACAGTTTTGGTTAATTTCTTAGTGAAGTCAGCTGTTTCATCAACGCTTGTATCAATGCATAAATATACAGGGCTGGTTCTCCTGATGTTGTAGATTACGAGATTATGGATCAATGAATGAGTTTTGATCGTTCTCACATTTCTTTCGTCTCTTCAAACAAGTTGGTTTTTCCTCTCACATGTTCTGTCGCCTTGACATCTTAATCAGCGCAATCACAACTCAAGCTCAACCACCTAAAACTTAATTTAAAAAACAGAATTATTTCGAGTTCCTCTCTTGTGTTACATCTACTCAGCTAGATTTTACATGATATTCTCGTCGAAAAAAAAAAAATCATATAATATTATCATCACAAGCTTATATATTGATGGCCTAACTACATGTTCAAATTGATGATTATTGTTCTTCCAATCGATTTTTTTATCGTTATATAACTAGTATTTTTTAAATTATATTATTTTATGTGTAAAAAGTAGCAAACATTGTTATCGTTTTCATTAATTAATTACGAAAGGACTTTTTTTGAGATTGATTGACGCAATATAGCAATATTAAATTTATAGTGATGGTTGATATGTAACTGTGTTGTATTGGTCGGTTTTACTGCTTTTTTTAAGTAATTCGGGTACGTGCATGCAAATGCCATAATTCCATGAAGGACTAATTGTTAACTTACTCATATTATCATATATAATCTAATAAGTCATAGCATCAACAGCAATTATGGGTGAACCCTAATTTAATACAGTTTGTAGTAATCAAAGTAATAGAGTGACATCTTTGATAATCAAATCGAAGTAGAATTTATTTTAAATAATAATTTTTTAATATTTTCTAATACGAAATAATAAACAACTTTTATTATACATACAAACAATCTACGGAGTATATCGTTACCGTACTCTTGTGATGCTAAAAGCAGTCATGACCGAGCTACTAGTTTGTGAATTAAACTCTTAAGCTCAGCATAATTGTGCTCGTTATTTGAGTCACGACCGACTCATGAAAACCAGAGCTAGCCAAGGTCCAGTAGCTCATAAGCATGCCCTAGAGTGCTAGACTCATCATCTTAATATAGATGCATATGATTAGAAATGGAAGGATTGGAATTGAATTTATAAATTAAATACGCCCTTTTCTTATCTTATCATGCTTAATATATTGGCTATACCTAATACCCCTGTATTAAGATAGATGATCCTACCAAACACGTACTCCATATACGAGGATGTGTATGGTACAACTTGTTATACCTAGAATTAAGTACAATCGGTTATACTATGCATACTAGCTGTCTAGCTGATATATAATATTGAAATATACTTGATTAATTGCCAAATGTATATAAATTCAACCAATACTAAAAAGTAGAGTATGGGCATTTAGGTCATCCACAATGCAAGATGTGTAAGCAATCTGAGCATCTCTCATAAACTTAGAGTCACACACAATAAAAGAAATTTGGTGAAAATAGACCTATGAATCCAATATACATATGATGAGTGGTGTACATATACAAAATCTAATAATGTGATCAATAATTATAGTACTTACACTTAAGGTCTTTTTTTACTTTATTTGAAATTATCTGAACCTTTAGAACTTATATATACAAATAAGTTGAACATAACATACTCAAGGGCGAGAATTAAAATCGATAGATTCCAAAATCTCTAAGAATCGAGAGGGAACTTCTAACCTACCTAGTTACCTCTCATTTCCGTTTTACTATATATACCATCTATCTTAGGTGAAATGATACTCAAACTTTAAATTGGACTTCCATTCAAAGAAAACTTGCATTGCATGAACACGGAAAAAGGCCAAAAAATTAGGTTAACACTTTTGTCCCAAGAAAACAACCACAATAATGCACAAGGCCATCAAATTTGAATTTTTCAGGACAGTTTTACCATTTCAATCCACAATAATCCTAACAACAATAAATCTTTGAGTATTAACTTTATGCTAGATTACCCAAAAATTGAATATATATGACTTTAATACATGAATTTCATTGGTATAAAAGGAGCAAATAAATAAAAATAGGATGCAATRATAATAAACAGGTAAGAAAATGAAAGAAATCAAASAATGGAAGAACATCTCTTCTGTCATGTAAGGTTGCTAAGTGTTGTAGAATGGGAAGGTGTCGGATGGTCACCAAACTASTAATCATCCTTGTTTAACTTTGCCACTAATTCTTTATTTTTCATAATTTTATTTTATTATTATCTGTTTTTTATCAAACCCTATTAATGAGAAAGAGTAATATTAATTACTTTGCGAAATTCTACAACCTATATCCCCAAATTTACACAAAATCTATACACAGCCTTTCACTCAATGATCTTAGCTTAGGTACATTAAGTGACCCTCTTCAAGATAGCCTCTTCATTTGGTACTCAACTAGACCTCCGATTTCTATTAAATTATTAATAAAAACTTTATCTCCAACGTGAATACGCATATATGAACATGCACCGTGATCTAATAGTAACGAGATACGAAATATCATATCTGACTGAAGAAATATTATTACAGTACGGAATACTACATTATGAGTAGTAATTATTCATCATACTCAGTACTAACTATCAGTTTAGCTTTTGGTCAAAATAATTCATTAATAATATACATTTTATTTTTTAAAAAAACAACATGTATGTGATTTCCAAAATTATTGATAAATGTGTTACTAAATACTCTATTATTCATCCCAAATGTTTTAATAGCCTTATTCCATGTGATATTCCAATATTAATATTTCCGTTGGTAAATGTTAATAATCGAGAATTGATAATTCCTGTATATAGCATAAACTTTAATTAAGGAAACTGTCATGGGTTAACATACATAAATATGCGTACTCCTAATGTTCCACTGTATCGTCGACAATATTTTATAAATTTTCCTACAAATATGTAAAATGTCTTTCCCGACCTTAATGCAACCAACCCTGCTACCATGACAGGAATAAAACCTCACAAATAAAAAGTACTGATGAGTGGGAGTAATTCTTTAACCATTTATTTTTATAGTCAATTAATAAGTAAGGAGAAATGTATCTCCATATAGAACGTCCATTCTAATCTAGAACAAAGGTTCTTAATAAATAGTTCTCAAAGATCAAAGTTCGTAAGCTTCTTGTTATCCACAAATTAACGTTCTTTAGAGCGAGAAGTTTAATGAAACTTAATGATTAGTCGAAAATACGAGTTACATTCATTGATTACTAACTCACCATCAAAGGACTAAACCATCACAATTGATATATGAAATTTCAAGAAAATGCAAACATGACCCTGTAATCTTCTTTCCTCCCAAGTACTAATTCAGTTATACTTTAATACTTTTTTAAAGAAGTTTGAAAATTATACCCCACTTCAAAGAAATAGTCACTCGAATGCAGCCCCAATTAGTCTGACTGACTGACTGGACACCAAGTTGCCTAAATAATACGATAAGTATTATAAGCACACAAAACAAATTTCATTTATTTTATGCATATAGTAAAATTATCACCCACAACTTACAATTAGTAGAGAACTAGAATCTAACCGCTCAACGCGGTCTCGGGGTAGCTCGATTGAGCTGGTGGTAAGAAACTGAAATTATCTACAACACTACTTGTCTATTCATAGCAAGGAATCCAAAAAATAAAATTACAAAAAATGATCGATATATCTAGTCTAGTAACTAAACTTATTGAGTTAATTATCAAGAAGAAATACTAAATACTTCGTCATATTTAAATTACATACTGTTTTGTTACCGAGTACAATATATCACTTTTAGGAGCAATAAAAAAGAATTGGGATAAATATATATTAAAGCATTAACAAATCAAATTAATATTTGCTTTAAAGCAATACAATCTACCAATTTACATACAGATATTTTTTATAGGAGGAGTTTAACATTGCATCATCAAAATCGTTTCCTTTTCCACACATCTAATTCGAAGTTCCGCAGTGTCTCTATTACATTACTGTCATCACTTTGTGAATGGATAACGAGTGTCTTTAAAATAAAATGAAGATCACGCTCTACAAATTAAATTTCTGCCGACTATTCTCTTCCTATTGATGTTTGAGAGAAACAGGCGTACGTATCGGATAGAGATTTAACTATTTAGGTGTATATACATTAAACAATATCATGATCCTTATGGATGTAACTGGGGCGGGAACGGGGCGAGTTTTGCCATTTATTTAGGTGTATTGTCAATTTGACTTTAATACATTGTCATTTATTTTTAACCATTCTCTCTATGACTCTATGTCTCTATGCATATAGTTACAACTAGAGGTGTCAGTTTGAGTTGCAACCCGTTAGGTTAATTGAACTGTTTTCAATCTAAATCGAGATAATTTGAATTGGAAATGACCCGTAACTTGAAATTGACCTGAATTGAAAGTGACATGAACTATGTTTCAAATTTGAAAAATACCGAATTGAATTGAACTGAAACTGAACCGAAATTAGCCTGAACTGAAGTTGACTTGTAACAAAATCACTAATACTATGGACAAACCTAAACTAAACCAAATTGTTATCAATCTGTTACATTAATTAAAATAGATCTGAATTATTATCAACTCAAACTGAAATAAACCTAAACTATTTCAACCATATTTTCTAATTTTGTAATAACTTGCGATTTTGTCTAATCTTAAGCAGTATATATATAGTTTCGAAGTAATGTAACTTTAAAACACCCAACAACACACATAAATTGATAAACTTGAAAAGACCCAACATGAACACACAAACTAATCAAGTATATACGTAGTACATAATTATATACAATTGAAATCGTTCGAAAACATGATCAACAAAGAAAAACGCGACAATATAACCAAGTCCGAAAAATAACCCGATTGCAAATCATTCAATTAGTTCGTCTTAACCCAATCCATCCWAACCGCTTTAAGACCAAACTGATTTCGACTCGCACGCTAACGTTATGACACCGAATTGAACCGTTCTCRGGAAAACAAGCTGTTTTGTCCATTACTGGAAACGACCCGGCCCGRCCCCATAGCCAAAAYAACTCGTTGGAACYTGAATCGAAATGAATTGAACATGTTTAGATCAACCCAAAACTGTGCTGTTAGTCCGAATTGACACTCCTACTTAGTACTTACAACCTACAATTGCYAGAGACTAACTCTGGGYCTGTTTACATTAGCTTATTTTCAGTTCAGTTCAATTCAGTTCAGCTCCATTCAGTTCAGTTCAGTTCTTAACCGAATTTCTCTCTCTCATAAAATATTCAATTCAGTTCAATTCAGTTCAGCTCCATTCAATTCAATTCAGTTCAGCTCCATCCAGTTCAATTCAATTCAGTTGATTTCAGTTAATGTAAACGGACTCTCTAACCAACCAAAACTTGTCACGGGTTAATTCCAAGGGTAAACTGGATGGTAGTATACCTAGTACGGAGTATCAGAAAAAACTGCATTTATCAACGACACTTGTCTAATGATCAGACAACTAGAAAGGTTATCAAGATTAAGATTACAAAAAAATGATCGAGATATATCTAGTAACTACTAGTAACAATTAAACTTATTGAGTCATTTACGAAAAAGAAATACTAGTATACTTCGTGCATACATATTTTAATACTTTGCACTTTTACGAGCTAATCAAAAGAATTAGTCATTTAGTTGATAAATGAAGCAACAATAACAAATCATTAATAATAAATTTATTGGCATGTCATTTTGTCGAAATTGCAAGTATTTCTTAAAATTTCATTAACAAAAATCGTATTTTTTTCCCAACACTTCTAATTCCAAGTTCCACCCGTATCCCTATCAACAATATCGCCAATTACTTGTGAATTGATARTGAATTAGTGACTTTAACAATAAATGAAGATACAAATTAAATTTCTGCCGACTACTTTCGTATTTGTTTAATAAATACATCGTATGAAATTATTGCCAATTCGATAGAGATTTAACTATKTAGGAGCATATACATTAAACACTATCCTTATCCTAATAATACTCCTAAATGATCAATATAAGTTCACTTGACACATAACACAATAAATGAGAAAACAATCACCAAATACAAATTTCCTCAATAAATAGTTCGCCCAACCTCTATAATTCCTTGCATTCTCCCTTCTTTCTCACTACCGTCCAAATAATGAATTAACGGTCCCTAGTAGGTGATTCTTGTCTTCATTCCCCTTAACATCAAGCATCTTCAACAGCCCACCATCTTCATTTAATTTTAATAATTAATCACTAATTAATAGTTAATCMATTGTATATCAACTAGTAGCAATGTCCCATTAATTTATTAATATCTTCATTTACTTCAAAAATATTCACCTTTATGTTAAATTCAGTCATCTTTTTTTTTTTTTTTTTAATTATATTAATCACTTTCATTTCTCTTAAAAGTTGCTATTGTATTCTGTCCTCTCTTCAAGTAAAGTTAGCTCGCTTCTTCTCCTAAAAAATCTGTCTTATATATGTGGGTTTTTGTTGGTTTGTATATTCTTTGAGATCATAATTCAATCAAACAAAAATGGGATTTCCCATTAATTACAACTGACCCAAGAAAAAACTCCCACTTGAAAACCAGCAAACATGTTGCACCTTCAACTCTTCCCAAAACCTCTCATTAGTCTCAACTATGACATCAGATGAAATGAAGATGATGATGTTGTGACAGTATACAATGAGTTTAAAGTTCAAAATCTGTTATTGAAGATGATTTGGATTTTGGTTTGTGTTTTGTCCCTTGTAATAAGCAAAGAGTGAAAGAGAAGCAAAATGCATTAATCCAGAGCAATAACAAGGCATGGTTGCTTGCTGATCAGGTGGTGATTTGGCAAAGTGGTAACCTCATTCAGTTCATCTTTTTAGTTTAGTCTTTGCTCTCAAGTTGAGATTGATTCCATGAAAACAGCTAATTTGGCTTCTCAAACACCATTTTAATGGTCAATTTGACAATAATCAGTGTGATTCTAACTCAAAGAGCTTAATGGCGCAAATTGAATCACTTGAGAGAAGTATTTCTCCTTGCTAACTCTTGATCAGTTTTAGCTTTGTAAATTTTTCTGCCACCGCAATTTTTTCTGAAGGTACTTCATGGCTTCCTCTTTTTCTTTAGTTTATATTTTTTTAGTTAAATTATTAAAAATCAATTCATGTCTGTTTTTGCTTCTTTTAAGATGATAAATGGGGTGCTTTTTAGTTTGGTTTGGAATTGGATTCAATCTCATTTGGGATTATATGAATTCGGCATTAATTGCTTCTCTTTATTTGTTGGAATTTGGATACAATCTTTTTTGGTTTTTAATATTTTTTGTTTAATTCCTCAAAGCATGTATATTTGTATTACCAAGGTGATAAAATGGTTTTTTTTTTAGTCAGATTTATTTTATCCTGGGTTTTTTGTTCTGTTTGTTTAACTTTTAAATTTTGTTTGTGTGTTAATTTAAGATGCCAATGTGATGAAATTAATTTTGTGCATGTTTGGAATAAAATAGGTGGATATTGGGCAGAGGGCACTGAGTTATGGTTTAGAGGTAGAGTTATTTTGAGAACAGCTAGTGGCAGTTAAGAGATTAGATAAGATGATAGTGAATCACCCAAGGCTTTTGTAGAGAGTTGATGATTGCAAGTTCACTTGATCATCCAAATGTTGTTCCTCCTCTTGGGGTTTTTTGTATTTCATCCAGAGGAGCTTTTCTTGTCTACAAATATGTGGCCAGGGAAGCTTAGAGCCATTGTCACGGTATAACTTCGTCTAGTCTATGATGCTTTCGATTTGGAATTGTACGTTTTAGGTGAATAAGTTTATAACATATATGTATGATTTGCAGGAAAGAAGAAAAGTGGAAGGGTTTTTGCTTCCCTTTCATGTCTGCAAGGTACAAGGTTGCTGTAGGCATTGCAGAAGCGATTGCATATTGCACAATGGTACTGAAAAATGTATTGTTCATAGAGACATAAAGCCCTCTACATTCTTTGTCTTCAAAAAAGCCAAAGGTGAATGACTGCAAAAAAAAATTTTGTTTAATGTTTTGATTATTGTAGTATGTTATCATATATCTAAACTGATTTTATGAGTTTTATTGTGTGATTTTGGATTAGCAACTGACTCCAGCCCCGTCAATCCCTTTCCTTTGCAAAACTGTGAAAGGAACATTTGGGTATGCATCACAAATCTATGTCATCTATCTTTAAAAAAGAGAAAACGATCATTTCAATCTTTTTCTTGTTGATCAGTGATCTACTCGTATTTTTATTCTGCTTATGCAATTTTGACAATTTTGCAGATATTTGGCCCCTGAGTACTTCCAGCATGGGAAAATATCGGATAAAACTGATGTTTATGCCTTCGGAGTGGTCTTTAGAGCTAATAACACCGAAAGCCAAAGAATCAACAAGGCCATCTGGAGAAGAGAACTTGGTTGAATGGTATGCTACTGTTTCAACCTTGTATGTGTTTCATTTATTGTAGTTGCCAGTTTTTGTTAAGACTTTCACCAATTCAGTCCTGCATAGGTTTCATCCAAAAACAAATGGTGTGCCAAGATGTCTACAATAGGCTGTAGCTTTGGTGAGGCCATAAGTTGGTTTGCTTTGATTATATTCTAACCAAATCTGAAACATGTTGTTGACTAGTTATTGCTTAGACCAAGGTCCTTAATATATTTCCAATACAAGTGTGCAACCAGAGATAATGTAGCATAAATTTAGTGAGCATCAGCCTGATTTTTTTAGTCTCAACGTAATGGTTAGCACTTAGCAGCACCCACCTGTTGGGACAGTTTAAGGCACTAACACTACAGCTTGTACGTTTATAATAAGTTGACCGTGACATACCCTTTTCGTTTGTAACATGTGTAATTGAAGATTGCTTCAGCATCGATCTTAAACACATGATTGATGTATATCTCTACATTCCGAAGAGGACTTTCTAGATGCAGTCGAGCTATCAAAAATTGACCGACTCGAGATACTATATACACTAGCCAATTGTCCTGATAGGACTCAAACTATGACTCTGACGTCTGACCGCACGCCCTATTTGTTAATCTTCATAATCCTGACATAATTGCGAAATATGTGACTTTTATAGAACATAAACTATGAAAACTGAAGTAAAAACTTAAGGGTGTTTTAAGAAGTATTGGCTATGCCTTGCAAAATTTGAGAATAAAAGTGGATATTCTTTGAACATCACTGATATAGTATATTGCAATGTGATTCAGATGTACTTATACAGTGTTTCTTGCTATTATTGCAGGCAAAACCACTCATGGATCAGGGAGAATCTGCATTCGACAGTTTGCTTGACCCACGAGCTAAAGTTACTCCTAAAAGTTCAAAAGTTATTTCCCAAATGGTCCGCGCTGCARCTGCCTGTCTTAGCAATGAAGAGTCYAGTAGGCCAAGCATTAACGAAGCCATCATTCTGCTGCGAGGAGAAGGATGTCTTATAAAGGGTAAGGCAAAATTTGGCAGTCGAAGAAGTTACGCTCCTCATATATTGCAACGAACAAAAAGTGAAATGAAGAGTCATGTAGCTTTGGCTATGCTCGGAGTTTCCGAGCTGGAAGATGATGATTTCTTGCATGGTCGATAACACCCCCAAAAAAGTGCGAACTCTTAAATTTTTTTTAACCGTCTTGGTGAGTGTTCATTCTTTGTTTTAGTGCTGCTTTATGCGTTCTTTTAGTTGAGTATCGAGAGAAAATTTGCTTGGCTCTTGCATAAGGTGTGGAGATAGGAGCAAGTGATGCTGATAAGTGATAATTCACTTGAATGCTTGTATAGAAGTAGGACACAATGTGTACATATTCTCAATATTTGAGAAAGATCAAGTTTTTGTTTTTGATTAGGAGGCTTTACTTGGGAACTGAGAAACTCAACATTGTGAAAATTTGTCCTGAAATTCCATTGATTGAGTCTGATCTATATTTGATTTTTTGACAAAATAAACTCATATCCCTTCTCGGCCTTTCTGTATTCTGWTGTAAGGAATCGTAGTTATATTTATTGTGAAAGTGTTGATGCAAGAAATTCTTAATACCATTCTGACCTGTGAATTGCTGTACATATGTTTCAATGTTTGTATGATTTATGGAAGATGGACAACTTATTGGTTTAAATCCGAAATAAAGTTTTGAGTTAGCATTAAATCAGAGTATCAGGATTATGTAGGATTAGGATTCCGACTTGCATTCAAAATACTTCGTATCGTGAAGGAACGAATGATTACATTCCATCAGAGAATTACAGAAGTGATGCAGTGCAGTGCCTATGTAGGTACATTCATGCATTTACCTAAGAAAATCTTGTGTTTCTATGATGCACCAAAATTTCTACCAAAGAAAGCATGTTTTTTTTTTACAAAGAACAGGAACCAGAAACACACCTTTGCATGATTAAAACATTCTAGTAGCAGTTAAAAGTAATGTGTATAAAACAGGTGTAATGAATGAATTAGGAACTATCAGATTAAAAGATCTTAGCGACGTCTTTAATCAAACCACGGTTAGCTCGAGCGAATTCAGTGAACTCCTCAAACGAAATGAAACCATCACCATCCGTATCGATCTCAGCCATCATCCTGAAAACTTCATCAGAGGTCACAGAGCCCAGAGTTTTGAGAGCGTCACCAAGCTCACTGGACGATATTTTGCCATCGCCATTCGTGTCGAAACGCTTGAAAATTCTCTCCCTATCATTAAGGTCTTGGGGTGTATCCGCAGCAGCCATATTTTACAATGTTATCAATACCGAACAGGCAAAACAATAATAATTTCTAAGGCTGAGTTGATGAAACAAGGAGATTTTGTAAAATATAGATTATTGTTTGTGATTTATATAGAATTTCTTTACACATATGGATTAAGCTCTTCCATTGGTTTCTATATGGTAAAATAGCATACTAATTAATCGGATTACCTTTAAATTTAAAATGCGGTTGTAATTAAATAGTTCAGTACTATAATTTGATGGGTGTTAACTAAAAAAAGATTTTATCTCAAAAATAATACTCCTAATGTGGTTTTGGTTCCTTATCCATCAAACATTTTCCTCAACAAATAGATTAAGGCAGGCAAATGAAATCAATTATTATACGACGTATGTTCCTAAACTTCATATGATGTTCGAAAAAAATTGTCACATTTACTATATTAAATGGTCGATTTCACGAGAAYCTGAATCGATCTGATACAGATCCAAAAAAGTTATCATATATGTAATCCGCCACTGATTCCAATCCAAGATCCACCCCTGAATTTCATAGCTCTCTCTCTCCGCATTATACCCATACTTAATGACTATCTTGTAGCGTTTTAGCAGAATAAGTAACAATCAACTGTTTTGCAATTGGATCGTAACAAATATTTTCTTGTGTTAAAGTAATATCGTGAAAGAGATTTTTGCGAAAACTCAATAGACAGCAGCATAATTACGCAAAATTTTCTAAGAACTCACATAGGTTTGTTTAGCTCCTCATAATTACAATCTTTCTCAAGTAGAAGAGTGCATTGCAATATGCATATTACATTACATTACATTGACTAGATCAAGACAGCGATTCAACTGCTGGACATGATAATAACTGAAAATGAAATGCAAGGTCATTATTAGAAGTTCTCTAACCAAGGTGGGGGCCTTTGCAAATACCATCAATGAACGCATTATGGCTAAAACAAATAAATATGGGGAAAAGAGATTTAAAAATAAAAATTTACATATGTAAATTACATGGATCCAACTGAAGCTTAGGAACCGATTTCAACATTGCGTTCACGAACTGCTTGTCGAGTAGGCAAGCAGGAATTGCTCCTCTCTCTGTGACAGTCAATGACCACAGGCTTGGAAATCGGAGGGCATCTCTAAGCGATCCTCCATCTACAAATGTGTCACTTTTTTACTCAATAACAATGTCAAACGCAGATATCTTTCTAGTTTCAATACACTTTTCTGGACTTGATTGCAGAGATATGTAATGCAGTATCATAGGAGATACATGGAGTCTACAATAAAAATATTCAAGCTATGAAAAACTTTATGTTTCTTCTGTTACCGAGTAATATGATAGGGAGGGTCGGATGATTTTCTCATGACTTGCTTTAATCTTCGAAATTTGATTTTGCTGCATGCGCCGTAATTCTATCCTCTCTATGAGTTTAAGCAAGTTAAAGATTTTGTCCATTTGAATGAATTTGAGTTTTGCTGCAGAGAATGTTAAGGCTTCTTATATGAGGGCTTACAGTTGCATATTTGTGTTCCATTTTGGCAAAACCAGTAATGTTAATTCCATTTAGCCAAAATGAAGAAGATCCTCGACATACTGCGGAGTGCTTTAAAAATAGATATGGAAGTGATTGTTTTAGTTTTTTAGTCAAATTAGTGGCAGTTTAAGGAACCAAGATATTGGCAATGTAGGGCAGGATGAGTGCTTCTTACTTTCGTTTCTTTGCAAGCACAAAGTGTTCTGCCAAAGGAAAAGGTAAAAATATATCTATGTTTCTGAACTTTACCGAATCAAGTTTGTGTCAGAAGCTAGTTGGGTTAGCATTCAGCAAAAGGCATACCTGCACCGTGGTGTCTACAGCGTCTACCTTAAGACCTTCACCTCTACCACTGAAATTCTGCACCATATCACACAAATACAGTGTTTTAAGAGTCTTGTTTATCTCTTCATTTTGTATTGATGCATGTTTGAAAAAAAGCCTTATAAATCAGAGGTTTTTCTCCGTATGGATGAGGACAGGGATGGGGAAGGAGGGAGAAGGAAATTCTAGAGAATAGCGGCTCCAAAGACTTACTTGGTAAATACTGCAACCCTCTGTCCTCAGTCAAAGCAGTAGTTTGAGGTTTTGGATGGTAAAGTTTACGCACAACATTACACATAGGGATCTTCTCCTTGAGTTAGAAGGAAATTTCTTCTTCACTATCTATAAATAATGAATTAGAAGCCAACTTTGCAGTTATGGCCACTGAATAATTAAACTTAGATACATTTATTGAATACGGAGTAAAAGACAAACTTTATACCAAATTAAAAGATCACGGTAGGCCTCTGACGTTGATAATGTCAGCAGTATCAATGTCAAGGATCCTTCACGCGCACTTCAGCGGATGGCATAATGGAAGCCTTAAGTTGGGATCATATGAGAGCAACACACAGCATCTTTTGCGGCTTAGCAGCAGAATACGTGAGCATGACTTTGCTGGTTCAGTGATTAGACTTATTGACCCTAATGAAATACTTTTGCTTGTAATGCGATTTCAGTCTTAGGTTTCTGCCTAGCTGAGGGAAGTCGTGGATTCTGACAGAGCCACGAGGAAAAGACTACTACGTGGAAAAGAAAAATTTAATGATCAAAAGATGGATTTCTTTCTTTTCTTACTATTTTTTTTTTTTAAACCTCTGATGAGCCAAGCTCAGATTCTTGAAGCAGCATGTCAGCACTAGGGTTACGATAAAACATGAATTCACGTTCCCCATCTTTCCTCAATGTCACAAATGCTAAAGCAGTTCGAGCACCAGGATCAAAAAGCATTCCTTCATTGTTCACATTATTCTCCTTCAGTATATCAGCGAGCATGTAGCCAAACTCATCTTCACCAACCTACAATGTGTGGATGGGAGAATGAAGAAACAAAGAAAATGAACATAAAGATGAGGTGACTGTAAAATCGGCACTACAAGCAACTAATTCATCATAGCTATGAAAAGAAATTTCTAGTCCTACAAGTATCAGAGAAAGCCTTATATAATGTCGATTTTTTTCCATTTTTGGTCCTCACTAAGGAACAACAGGATAAAATCATAAAAGTGGAACATTGCATAAAGAACAAACTTAGTGACGTGGTTCAACAATTCATAAAAGTCAGTACACAAACAAGCAAAATAAAAGCATATATCAAAAGACCTCCATATCTTGCGTAAGATATGTGAGCAATTATTGGAATAAAATCAAATGTTCCTATTGGAATCAGCTCTGTAATCATTCTAGAATGAAGAGCAACAACGTTATACTCTCATGATCCCAATTCCRTACATGTATTTGCAGTATATTATGTTTGACTGCTGTAATAGAGGCTGTTAAGTTGAGAGTAGGGACTTGGGGCAACTTAATAATGTAAGTGATGTAACCGAAGCTTCATAAATCACAGTTAACTAAAGCAGCTCAGTATAACATTGGAAGATCCGAAACAAACTTCCAATTAGGACTGACTAACATGTGATATATAATTAAGGGCTCTATGACATGACTCATGCAGCAGGCATAAGTGTATAAATGTAATCCAGAAGATAAAATTAATAATCCCGACTCCCCTGTAGACCAAGGATATCCATCACCGCATTAATTATAGACGAGTAACACTTCAACTTAACACAAAAGTAGCATACTTGAGATGGAGCTTGAACGAAATTGTGTTGTTGCTACTAGTCAAAAATATCTTAAATCGAAAAAACAAAGTGTGCCAAGAAAAGCCTATAAAAGACAGCCAAAGCAAGAAAGAATTATTAAACACTAAGCTTGGCAACAAAATAGAAAGAGACAACGGAACATACATCCCAATGATGGTTATTACCTTGCCAATGAATGCTGATGAGCCTCCAAGACGAGCTATTCCAACAGCAACATTAGCAGGGGCACCACCAGGAGCCTTTTTAAATGCAGGTGCTTCCGCCAAAGAAACTCCACTTGTGTGTGGAAACCAAAATCAATAAGCATTTCCCCGAAGCAAACCACAAGAGATTGACTCGCTTGATTCAATGACCCATATTACCAGGTTAGTGCTAGCTAAATAGGTGTGGAACAACAAGAAGGATCGATATTCTTCAAAAACAGTAGAAGCAACTAACAACTGAAGTAAAGCACACGTGCACGAAAGCGAAGATCCGAATCACCTGAACTACATATGACTAAATTGTTCAATAAAAAAGCTTGATATTCCACAGAACTACAAATGGAAGGGGCAAACAACAGAATTCAAAAGAAATGTAGAATTAACAAAGAAGATTATTATCTCTAAACCTGAGTTTAGTGGCTTCATAGCCTCATTGTATTTTACCACATCTCAACAGCCAATTAAACCAATCCAAACCTCATCTCCTAAAATCAATTGTCAAGTTGCAGATAGTGGCCTTTAAATGATCATACTCGGAAAAATCATAAATCTTACAACTAAGTTGATTAAAAAAGATAATCAAACATTAAACCAATGTGAGCATTATTACAGAAATTACGGAAATGCTTTAACGAACATCTTTCTTTTCGTTCTTATGATCCACCATCCAAGAGAAAACACTATAAAACTAATTCCATTTCTCGCTTTTTGCTGAGCTGAACCAAAGGCTAAAAGTTTAACAAGAAATATTTTCGGCAGTTAGCATTAGCTATTACTTAGAGAAATCAGCACTTTATTCCATCCTCAACGAATTTAGCAAGTCTTTACACTTTGATAAAAATCATCATTGATTATGTTTCCTCCTCTAAGTAGAAGGTGAAACCTTTACTCGTGACTCGGAGGATGCGACCCCTTCATCACCGACAATAAGTTCGATAACACCAAAGCCTTATCCCCACAAGTTCTGCATTACAAGTTTGCTTCACTCAAGGACACTATTACACTACTCCAATGGGCCGTTTATAGCTCCCCTCAATAAATCGATATTTTACTTTATTATGCTGCCCTAGACGCCTCACACTGACCACACCCTACAACACCACAACCGGGCCAATCCACTACTCCGCCACCACGACACCTCAGTCCCTTAAACAAAGCCAACATAATATCATACCCACAAAACACAACCAAACAAACAAATCTGTAATCTCATCTAATGCGACACAATCCAATGATCCAATACTACATAGTTTATTGCATCACAATCAATTCCTAGTCAAAATTACTCTGCATTCAATATCTGGAAGTTATACTTGCAATATGCAAACCATCCTCAACTCGCTTAAAACTTTCAAACACCACCTCCTCATGTTTCGCAAGTACCTCAAATCCACATTTTCCAAACAAGCTAAATTTCACGCATTACTAATTTCTACGATTCAACCCAGCACATACAACTTCATTTATCAGCTTGGAAGATATCAGACAAAACAACAAAACAAATTGCACCAATCTACATCCATTTCAAACACTTTAAAAAAAAAGAAAAAAAAATCCCAATAAAAAAACGTGTCATCTACTCATCTATTACAGCTAACTCAACCACATACAGCTTCTTCAATTCATGCTTTACAAGTATGATACTCATAACATTACTCAACTCCGTCCACAATAATATATAAAAACAAAATGAACAAATAAAAAAAAAAATAGAAGATAAGGATTCGATGAGAGAGAATCGATACCTTTGAGATACAGCGGGTGAGTGAATCGGACTGCGCACGGAGAAGCCTCGAGATATCCCCGCGAGGAGACGGTGGGCTCCGGAAAAAGTGGAGAGTGAAGAACAACCGGATTTATCTATGAGAGTGAATTGAAATAAAAGGACGAATAAACTTAGATGCTATTTCTAATTTATTTAAATCTGTAATCCTTTTATAATATGGACTGGATAATCGTAAACAATTGTCATCGATCAGACAGGTGATTTTAGCAACCTGTTAACATGCGAAGAAAATAAGAAACAAAAATTGAAGTGAGGATTGAGTTTGAGTCTTGACGGGGATACATGACCTATGCGAGAAAGCTGCGTTTTTGAGGAGACTAGAGACTGAAGTGTTGCTGTTGTTTTTGTTGCTCTGACTTTGTTGCCACAGTTAGTTGAATTCACATTTTGGCTATTTTTCAATTATTTTTATAAAAAGAACATAATAACGTGGAAAAGAATACGAAGTGAGTTAGAAATATATTCAATATTTGTTAACTATGTTGCAGATATTCGAACATCTTAACCTATGAATATGCATATTCACGAGAACCAATCCCAAATACTTGCTCATTATTCTTACAAGTGTGGAGATATAGTTCTTTTTTTTCTAATTTAATGAGAGTATCCAAAGAACGTTTGGTGAAAGTCGATTCAACGATCTGCTTAAACTCGCGTGAGGAAAAATTTAATATTTACATATCCTCTTTCAATTTCAAATATAAATTTACGTCCGATAATTTCATGGGAAGTTTCACTCGCGTGGGGAGAGTTAGGTATGAAATTTCTAATTCATCATACTACTGTACATTTTTTGTTAACCAAACAAGAACTCACAAGTAATTCTTAGGAATTAGGAAAATTCAACCAGATAAGTTATTGAATGTAGGCAATTTAATTCAGATATTGCTTATATGTACAACTTAGAGGTGATCATGGCCTAGTTGGGTTAGGCTTGACATTCACATTTATGTCCCGCTATCGGGGTCAGTCCGCGTTTTAGCGTTCGTAGCCTAAAATCATTGTCCAAGAGCGCGAATAATTGGAGCGGGAAATCCTAAACGAGCTTTATTCGGCGGCACCCAAATGAATACACTTAAAGACATAAAAACCACTTAACACGCCCAAAGCCCGAACACAAAAAATATGAAAAACATCCACAGGCCGAGTCGAAGGAAAAATATCAATGTCCACAAGCTACCCTCAAATTTTTTCGAATTGCTATATACTGCCAACTCGATCCAAAAGCCGTTTAGTGAGGTGTGACAAACACACCAAAACTATACGAGTTTCTTATTGCGACCTATGTCTATGTGGCGACGCCGGTTACACGGATGTAGTCAACTTCCTCCCACCACTAGAGGTGTGTCCCCATCCCAAACTTTGGAGAGCGGACCTCCCTCACAATAAGGACTAACACAATCCAGAAATCAGCACCCCCAAAAAACCACTAACGCCCGCATACACACACAGCACCACACAAAACAAAACGGCGAAGATGCACAGGTACCTCCCGCGCGACGCGGTCACGCTCCGCCGTCCCTGCCCACCGCATCCTGACCCACTTATCCACATTCCTATCCACAGAGCATTAACACACTTACGAATCCCCCCATACATAGACACTTAGCATTACGACCAGCCCTTCCAGGCGCACAATAAGAAAACAAGTCCTCGCCCAGGTATCGTAAACGGCGTTTGTCCATTGAGGAGTGCCACAGTCCATGTCCCTCTTTCAATGCTCAAACCGCCCAACTTTATGGGCTGCCACCGCTCCACACACCTCCCACACACACCCACACTACTTTGCTACTTGGGCTCAAGTCAGTATGTAAGAACACCTCGCTTCGCTCACGGGGTAGTCACACAACTTCTTTGGGGTTTGTTTGCTGGGAAATATGGAAATCTCGTAACCTTTTTGTATTTGAAGGTCAGACTAGATCATTTCCCCTCCTTATCTTGGCCCAAGCCCGGGAAGCTGCTCTCGAGTTTCAAGTAGCCACCCCCGAGTCGAAACCTCGTCATATCACCTACCCTACACCACACTATATTCCTTCGATTTGTACCCGTTGTAATGTTGATGCCTCATTTGTTGGACCTTTGCACAAAACAAGCTTGGCAGTGATTTTTAGAGACCACGGCGGCCTTTGGCTTTCGGGTGCTCTTGATTCCCTACATGCTGAGCTGTTGGGTATCCTTCATGGGATGCAGGTTGGGGTCCAACAGGGTATTAATTAGCTAGTGTTGATTTCAGATTGCAAGCAAGCGGTCGAGCTCATTCACACGTCCACTCTAGGCGTGTGTATTTATACTGATGTAGTTTTGGCTTGCAGGGAGCAGCTCGAGTTACTCCAGCTTCCGAGGGTCCTGTTTGAGGGGCGCACTCTTAACACTCTAGCAAATGGCCTCGTAAGGAACTGTAGACAACTAAATGATGATGATGTTGTAACAAACTATTTTCCCCAACCCCCTTGTTACCTCATGGATGCCTATTATCGTATGGATTGTATGAGGCTTAGTGCCTAGACTTTGTACTGTTTATTGTTCTATGTTATTCCTCCCCCTTTTCACCAAAAAAAAAAAAAGACTAACACACCACAAATCCACAATGCATTGTGTGGTCAATGTTCATATACTAAAAGTAACATCATATACTAAAGTAACATATCTTTGCCAAAAAAAAAAAAAAAAAAACTAAAGTAACATATATTCTTGGATTAATTGTTTTAAATAATTTTAACTTTGTTTATATGTTCTAAAAATAAATTTAACTTTGTTGATCAGTCACTATCTAAATAAGGTATTCAATGACCTTGTTGTCTTGTTGATGATTTCTCACACCAACAAATCACCATACTTGTATTTTATACTAAGACTTAAACCTTCTTTCAATGACTGTGTTAAGATATTCCAGAGAACAAAAGAGTCTAATATTAGCAGCCATTTTGTGGTAATTTTCTACGTACATGATACAATCACACTTTTATTGTGATGAATCTAATGATAGATTTTTGCAACCATCTCATTGATCTCAAGCAATGAAGCATCAGTTACAGTACAAATTTACCAGGGCCGGCGGAGGGGGTGCGTCACCTGCACGTCCGCCTCCGCTAAACAGGGGTCTCTGTTTACTATATATATTAGTTGTTATGATACTATATAAGCAGAATGTAGATGAATGGTTTGACCGAATCAAGGGTTCAAACCTTGATATAGTTATTTTGTCAATTTTTTAATGCTTTATTTTTTTTGAATGAAGTAAACCATTAATGTTTACATTTATCTAACTTATTATTCCAACACTAATCTTAAATACTACTCCCTCAATCTTTTTTTGACCAAGATTATTTCTTTTAAGTTTTTATTCTCCAACAATCACATAATGTTCTATGCAAATTAAATTCTTTCTTGAAATTAATCCATATTCCCAATTAAAAATTGCATTGCATCGGTACAACAACAAAATATATGGCTTGAAAAGGTTTAAAACTTTTATTTTTTTAAAAAAAGGGGGTTTAAGACTTTTATTTTGTTATTTTTTTTTTAGTTTTTGTTTTAATTTTTGTAATTATTGTGATTTTTAAAAGTAAAAAAATATTTGAGAATCAAGAATTCAAGGGTCTCATTTTATGAATCTGAACAGGGCCTCCAAATTCTTAGCCCCRGCCCTGAAATTTACAATACGGTAGTACACTGTGAAAGTGTGAATGAAGCCTACATCATGTGATTTCACTTCACTATGGGTCTATGGCAAATGGCTAACTCCTCACAAATATGAAAGGTCAACATAAATGAATGGTGTATGTAATGGCATATGCCTAAATTGTAAAAGTAACTTTCTGCAAAGATTAAAAAAAAAAAAAAAATCGTCAACTCGACATAAGGGATGTGCACTAGGGATAATTCAAATTGTTAAAATTTCACTCCCGATTCTAGGAGATTATGTGATCGATTCTCATTCTACCCTTTAAGCACCGAATACTAAAAACATATAATGGATGAATGGCTACATCCAAAAGCAAACAGCCATTGTCTTTGAATAGCAAATGGGCTAACTACCCGACAATTATATCTTCCAAAAGGCCCATTTTCCCTCTATTGGGTTGTGCTTGACAAGTATAGATGCTATTTTTTTTTACACACTCTTCTTTCTAGTACACAACTATCTTTTCGTGTGGGCTAAAAAAATCACAAATCACAATAGCAGGGTGAGAATTGATTTCATGATGACTTGAAATAAAAATTGAAATTTTAACCATCTTAGCTATTTTCCACTCTAAAGTCTAAATACACAAGTTTATCTGACGAAGACGTTCTAACTAGCCATCCAATCACAAGGCCAACTTTTTCGATCTTAAATCATGAAAATTAAATGTTTATTTAGTTGATCGTAGAAAGTAAAAATGTAGAAAGGAATTATGAAGTACATTATACACTCCATTACTCCAATACCTTTTAAAAGTAGCATGAGCCCCCCTCCCCTGTCTCCCATATCAATATCCATGCTATCAATTCTCACCACAAGACCACATACCAATATTCATGCTATCAATAATCGGGCATGATAAATGACATCCGTTGTTGAATTACATCAAAATCTCTATAATATAAGGGAAAGGGAGCAATGGTATCTCATACGAAGTTACATTCTTACCCTTAATGTTATAATTTAAAAAATTAAAATGAAATCCAAATAACTCAAAGTCAACACCAATATAAAACAATGAAAATTTTAGACACTAATTTAAACAAAAAAAACCATTCATTTCTCAATGAACTAAAATTAATTTGCATTAATTTTTCCAAATTCAACACTGGCTACCAAAATATTAAAGACAATCAAAGCACAATGAACCTAGACACTAATTATGTAATTTATAATGATTTTGACGCTAATTATATAATTATAATGAATTTGGATACTAATTGTGGTATGATCGTTAAATTTATACTTTGCATCTCCATTATATAATGCACAATTCTCTCACACCTAAAAATTCAAAAACACGGTTTGTTCTCACCATGTTAAGTAACACAAAAGCATGTCAAACTAATTCAATTAAATTTATTGATTTTGTAGAACCACGCGTAGCATACACATAATACTAGTTTAAATTAATAAAGGTTGATGATGATATGATATTGAGAAAAAGTAGATCCGATCCGTGAAATGGGTCCTCAAAATGTGGAATTGTGGCCGTTGTTGTTACACCATTTGAATCATTGAATCAATGATCAAGGATGGTTCCATAATAACCATAAATTAAAAATCCCCATCCCCTCTCTGCCGCCTCTCTCCTGTTAAATGTGGAATTTAGCGATTTCCGACCTTTTGTTTAATTTTTCTAGTTTAAAATCCTTCATGTTTTTATTTCTTAATAATAGTCACTTAGTGAGGAATAGGCCGTTAGGGTGTTAACGAGTCGAGCCTGTTCGAGCTCGGCTCGAAGTTAGCTCGAGCCGATCCTCATCAAACTTGGCTCGAAAGCTCGCGAACAGGCTCGAAATATTATTTTATCTTTTTGTTTAAC
This sequence comes from Bassia scoparia, assembly GCA_008642245.1. Lineage (NCBI taxonomy): Eukaryota > Viridiplantae > Streptophyta > Magnoliopsida > Caryophyllales > Amaranthaceae > Bassia > Bassia scoparia. The sequence goes on from SNQN01001444.1 coordinate 74,364, forward strand.
TTAATAATTATAAGGAAAATGTTATACGCAACCCTTAGGGTTGCATATAAGCATTAAATTATTGCTTAAAATGGTAAGTATTTATAGATTTATGTTAAAATTGTACAAAATTTGATATCATAAATGTTTATTTTTTTTGAAAACCTTCTTTTTTTGGTTTCTTATATGCAGCCCTAAGGGCTGTATATAAACCCTAATTTAAAGTTAGTAGTATATTATTGATAAATTTAACAAAAATTAGAAAATTCATAATATTAACTATTATATTTCTTAGAGTCATGATATTACTATAGTTTCGAACTCCAATATATCATTAATGTATTTTGAACTTGACATTTAAAGCTCAAAAAAACTCGAGGCTCGGCTCGTTAACACCCATAAGAAATGTGATTAAAGCTTCCCTTTTGATTCGATTTCGAAAAATGAGATTAATTATCATCCCGACCTTGTGACTCTCTCAGCACAAAAAAAAAAAAAAAAAAGTCAGTTCTCTATGGTGGGATTTTAGTTTGGTTCCCATGGGTGTAGAGTTTTTTCCCGGTTTGTTTATTCATGATTTTTTTTTTTTTTTTTGCTTTAAAAAAATAACCATAAATTGATTAGATAAATAATTTAAAAAAAAAGGCCTAAGAAAAGAGAAAAATGGGGTAAGTGTATATAAAATAAAGTTGATACCAAACCCTATCACACGGAGCTTGAAACATGGGTAAATCGGTTGCCCATCCCAATCAATGAACCCGTTCCTTTACGCTTTCCATGTTTTAAATAAATCTAACTTCCTAAAGTTTCTTGCACCCAATACTTCTCGTGCACGATAAATGCCTAAATGTCCCTCCCGTTTGTTTATTATTAACAAGAAAATGAAAATTGACTTAAATGGTTCTTAGGAAAAATGCTTATTAGTCCGAATGATCAATTTGCGGTTTCAATTTAGGAACTTGAACCAAACACAATTTCAAATTAGGTTATAGGATTTTTAATTAAACTCCGCTAGTGGGTTTCTCGCTGTCAGTTTTAGAGCATGTTTGGATGTAGCTTTTGAAATAGCTTACAAATTAGGATATGAATCAAAATAGTTTCTAATTAGAATTTAAATACTTCCTCCGTTTTTTAGTTGCCCCATTGTTCATTTAGAGAAATTTCGCACCACTCTTCTTTTTTTCCTTTTTTGGATTGGGGACCATACTTAAAATATTCATTAATCCATTTTCAATCACTCTTTTTGTGGGGTCCACATAACTTTTCTCACTTACTTTAACTTCTTTTCTCTCTTTTTTGGACCCCACTTACATTATTAATACCCATCAATACACCTCATCAATTCACTAAATTTTGTCTCGGTTTCCGATTTTTTCACAATAAGACAATTAAAAAAACGGAGAAGTAATGATATTATTAAGATTTATTTTCTAATAAAAATTGCCTAAACTTAAAATATAAAATCTCCAAAATTTTCAAATTTCACGAATCTAGGAATAAAATAAATTTGTTTTGACCAGCGGTAAATGGTACGAGTAATATATTATACTTTTTCATTGACTCCAAATAGCATCTTGCAATCCCTAAAATGGTGCCTTTACACCCTTCGATTTCACATAATAGTCTGCTCATATTGTTCCAGACTTCCAGCGACTATATCTGCCCAACTTTAGGTCATAGCCGTTATTCTATTTTCACACACTCCTAATTCGTTATTACTATTAGTGTACTTGTTTGAAAATGTATTTTAGAAAGATATAGTCACCTTGTTTTTCTTAGTCCGTCTAATCCAAATCCACACTTGATGCAAATGTGTATATATTCATACATTATAATTCATTGCATATTCAATATTGTCATTAATAAGACGACTCACAATTGCTATGCAATCTGATCTATTTTCCGATTTTGTTCTCTATAATTAAATGTCTTATCTCTCGTGTATTGAAATGACGAAGATATCATCTTAAATACTTGATATGTTCTCTATAATTGAATGTCTGATCTCTCGTGTATTGAAATGATGAAGAAGATACCATCTTAAAGACTTCATAAAGTTGATTAATATCTAAAGCACTAACAAATCATTTTTCATTTATAATGTCAATCACTAGTAAATTATCCGATCTCCTTCAAATATTATTCGTGGGTAGCATAACTACTCGAGCCTTCACATAATATTCGTGGATAGCATAACTCGAGTGCAATGCAATCACATACATATATCATGCTAGTGGTCCTTGTTAAATRGATTTTGGCACATGATGTAACATATGGTTTACAAATGCAACATATAAATTGCCGGATTAGAATTAATATAATTATAAACAATAAACTATATATACACTTGTATTTYTATATYGCTTTATTAATAATATTTTTGACGGCCCATTATTAATTAATTTAATAAATTAATACTGGTGCACAACTACTACTAGTCCCCAAAACTACAACTAACATAAACAGCCAAAAAATATCCCCAAAAAAAAATCACAATCACAACGTAAGTTGTTAGTTGTTACTCAACCGCGTCCTCTGCAAAACCGCGTTTCCCCTACTATATAAACGCTTTCTCACAAACCTCTCATGAAAACCTTTTCCCTGTTTTTTCCACTTCTCTCACTCTTTCTCTCTCTTCTCTCAATATCAAACTTTCTCTCTCATCATCATCATCAATGGCGAAAAACTCTACATCAAAATCAAACGACGAAATCGAGAGAATCTTCCAGAAATTCGACGCGAATGGCGACGGAAAGATCTCTGAGAGTGAACTGGAGTCTCTCTTGAAGGCATTAGGATCTGAAACCTCTCCTGAAGAAGTGAAGAAGATGATGGCTGAGATGGACAAAGACGGCGACGGATACGTCGATCTGTCGGAATTCTCCGAGTTCCACGTCGGATCTGGCGGCAATGCGGGGTCCACTAAGGAGCTTCGAGAAGCGTTCAATCTGTACGATAAAGACGGCAACGGTAAGATTTCTGCTCGCGAACTGTTCGACGTTTTGAAGTCGCTTGGTGAGAAGTGTTCTTTGAAGGATTGTAAGAAGATGATTCAGTCGGTTGATGCTGACGGTGATGGTCACGTTGATTTCGAGGAGTTTAAGAAGATGATGGCCGTTTGATCTAGAGATAGAAAGTGCACTTGATTGATTGAGAGGAGAGAGAGGGAGAGGAACTGATTAAGAGGAGTTAATTGTGTATAGGTTAAGAATTCATCAACGTTTTTTCTCTTTAATTGTTGATTAGCGACGATGATTAAAGAGTTTTAATTAGGTTGGAATTAAGTTTGTGGAATTCGAATGGTAGAAGTGAGATGCTAACGCGTTAGGGTTTCCGGACTTTTCTTGTGAATACAGTTTTCTAATTCTAACTGCTTTAGTCTAATTTTCTTTATGAATTTATTTCTTACTGAAGACTTTTTCATTTCATTTTGTGTGCGTTTTTCATTGATTACTTGATTCATGCGTTTTTCTTGATCCAATTTTGGGATTTACTTTACTTCAACCACAAGTTTGTCGTTTCAATTTTGAATATTCTACCACACATTCAAACYAGATACTTCGTATTAAATTTTCTGTCCGCAATATCCTCTTGTGTGTATGWCACTCGATCACTAGTCACTACAAAAGGTGTACGTTAAATAAYGTAGGGTTTYAAGTCCATGTTATAACGATTTTGTTCACACAAGACATGTTGTTARGGATATTTTTTGTCTTTCATCCAATAAAGTGATTTGTSGTTGTTCATTGGTGTAAAATGTAAATGTATATCGTAATACAAACAATAAGACATCACCAAAGAGAAGGGGCTCATTTTTATTTTTTCATAAAAACATTACCAAAACAATTTGTTGGCTCCCAAAAAAGGTAGTAGTCAATTTATGGCTTTCCGAAATTTGAAGGGAAAATGAAAAAATTAATGAGAGTTGACACATAACTACATAAGATATCTCAGCTCGTGGTTTCAAAGATGATGATGGYRAACATCATTCATCTATGAAATGAGACGAGGTATTAAGAAATGAATGAATAGTCATGTGGCAAGTGGGAAGATATAAAGTTTCTGACATAAATGATTGAAGCTCTTTCTAAACATRAAAAGGTTTAATTTAATATTATGAGGTGTGACGATGTTACTGGACATTAGCGTATTCTCAAGGAAAAGAAGAATGAATGAATTATAAACTAAACTWGTCATTCAGTCATTTGGTGAGCAATAATTATAGCAGTACTTGTATATTTTAGAATTTGATTACTTTAATTTAGCTTATTAGTTATTATAACTAAGAATAATAATAATGGATTTATTCAGAGAAGTTTCCTTATTAATGGACCAAAAGAGAAAAACAGGGTTTATGATGATGGAGCAGGTTACTTGTGGAGCAATACACGGGGGGAGAACATGTTGTTGTATTAACGGTATAATCAGATCAGTTTGATCGCATGTCACCCAGAATTTGTCAAATGATTTATTTAATACTAAGGTGGAAAATTATTTTGGAGTCATTTTCAGGTACAATTCACCACAAAAAAAGGGGGGCAAAACAGAGTAAGAATCCTTCAAATGATGGCCCCAGATCTCCAATGGTCATACAATTGTTGGTGGACCCCAAAATTGCCCCATACGCCATGACTACATAGAACTTGGTACCAGATGTCCAAATTTACTGATTACCACTTCCCACTCACACAGTCACACTTGTTTAAGTTGGAGGTTTTTAATTAAGGTGTTGATTCTTGTGGATTGGGATCTGGTAGAGTTTATAAAAATTCTATCGATAGCCATTGATTAAGAGATCAATGGCTTATACTCCCTCCGATGTACCGAATTCAAATCCGATTGTTGTACATGTACGATGTATTCTTTTCCTTTTAAATTGACTTAACTGTACAATGCATCAAGAAAAAGATAAGCTCCTTCAAGTAAAAAAGAAATAGGTAATCAACTTTATGTTGTTTTCAACTTTTTTTCAATGATAAGTTAGAAAAACATAGTTTTTTTTTTCTCTAGGAAAAATTGCTAATAACTATCTAGAACTTTGCGCTTTTTAAAAATAACTACTCGCGTTGTATTTTTTAAAGAATACACACATTGTTACTTAACTTTGCGAACCACTACCTCTTAACAGTTTTACACTAAGAGCGTTAACTACAACCAATTCAACCACCACCAACCACCGCTACTTTGAACAACACCCTATTTGAAACCACCACCAAATCAATTTGGGGTTTTGATTTTCAATTTAGGGTTTTGTTTTTCAATTTGAGGGCTCCAAACATGCAATTGTGAGGGGTGCGGTTTGTGGTTGGTGTTGCTCAATGGTCTATTGCGAGAGGTTTGAAGGTGGTTTCGTGGTGTAGTTGTGCATATTGGTGGTTGATTTATGATGGTTTGATGGTGGTTATGGGTGTTACATTCTTGCATGTTGGGTTGTGATTGTTGGGGCGGTTTGTGGTTTCGTGGTGCGAAGGGGCTGGTTTGTAGTTTTTGGTGGCTGAAATGTGGGTTTTTAGGGGGGTTATTTAAGGTGGTGGTTTGGTGGATTTCATGGGCTTTGTGGGGTGGTGTCTGTGGTTGGGTGGGTGGTTTTAATTTTGCAGGTGCCCAGGTGGTGTAGTTGTGCATATTGGTGAGTTAATGATGTTTGTGTAAATCCGTTAAGAGGTAGTGGTTCGTAAAGTCAAGTAACAATGTGGGTAATTATTTTTTTAAAAAAATAATGCGAGTAGTTGTTTTCAAAAAAAAAAGTGCAAAGGTCCGGGTAGTTGTTAGCAATTTCCCTTTTTCTCTTTATCCCACATTGGAATATTGTCTATGTTTCCTCTTGTTTATAAAGGAGGGTGTGTTTTAAAGTGTTTGAGTTTAGTGTGAGGGCTAGTATTGAGTATTTTCATGTGCATTTTGTCGTGCACTGTCGTTCGGCCCGACATGAGTTCGAGCACAAAGACATGATTTATATGAAAAAGAAATTGATGTCATTTTAAATAACTCTCGTTGGTATATGGACGAATTAGGATTTCCGCAACTCGTTTTGCAACAAAATTTTGCACGGACAATCCACATGACCCTATGGACCTCCCAACAAATTTTAAGGTCATTCACTGACGGGACCCCAACAGGAGATAAAAAACGTAGCACTTTGATTTTCGATCACTGTCTCAGTTTCGCCCAAAATTTCTCCCACACATTAAGGGTCATAGGGGACAATCCATTGCCAAGTTTCAGCCCTATATGCTCAATGTCTTGTCTCCCATGCGCGTTTCAATGTATGTGAGTTCGAAGGAAAGTCTTTCGAAACCTCATCATATATCCTATTTTTTTGACCTCAAATTTTGTGTGACATCATTATATTGTCGTAGGAGCTAACCACTAACTCTTTCAACAAAAATCAGTTCAAAACCTCATTTTTGTGATTTATAATCCACGTTTTTTTTGCCTTGAAATCGTCGTTTCGAAGACCGTATTAGTTTTGTCCAAAATTTCTCCTACACCTAATGGTCATGAGGGATGACCCCTTGTCAAGTTTYGGCTTCAAATGACGAGTGTTATACCTCCTACAAGCGTTTTAACGRCTGAAAATCTGATCGTTTGTGGCCTTAAAAGTCAACTTAAATGCCCTAGTTTTAGCCCCAGATTTTGCATGGTTTCATTATACGATTGTGAGAACCAACTACACACGACTTTTGATAGTTTCTAAAAAAAATTGTTCTAAAACCCCATTTTCGTGAGTTATAATCTCCGAAAATGGACCGTTTCATGATTCCACGAATTTGTTTCCATTGGTTAAGGGTCACATATGATTGGTCCCATCCACGCCAAATTTCAACTCCAAAAACACACTCTAATATCCCCAAGTCCCACTACAACGTATTTATTTAACAAACAAAGGAACTAACGAAAATCATCTCAAATGAAGTCATTTAAACCTCAAAAATTACACGACTTCATCGTATGACTATTGGAACTCAAGGTATAGTTTTTGGCCATTTTTYAAAAATTAGTCCGAAAGTTCATTTTTCAAAACACTCAGAGTGGTTTACGAAGTATTTTATTTCAAAGTCAAACTCAAATAATTAACATCCGATTACTTGTCGAAGGATTATGTATACTCTGCTTTGAGTCTGACCCATTTTCATTCCTTATACTTTGTAGTTTGTAGCAAGTTTGAGTTAATTAGGTGGCTCATAAATATAGAAGAGTATAGACTAATTAGGAAGTTAATTATTAGAAGTTTGAGTTAATTGGGTGACTCACAAGGCTTAACGAGTTGAACACATAGGTTTTTTTAACCGGTCTCATTAGTAAACAAGTTTTGAATCTTTGTTCAAGTTTGTTCATTTTCTCAATGAACAAGCTTTACCTAGACTTGTTCACAAGCAGTTCACGAATATACAGACTCATTTGTAGCTCTATGTTTGGCGTATGAGTTTTTAGATGAAAAAATTATTTTTTAAAAAAGTCCATAGAAGATCACTAAAGGCCGAGTTCAGTCTATATCAATAACATATTTTCTAACAATGTGCCTAAATTATTCGTTCGGTAACAATGTGCCTAAGTTATTCTTTGAGGAATGCATTTGTTCATTTGGACTAGCCTAACYCGTAATCTTATCATTAGTCTAAACGTTATTGATTAATCAAAGATTATGTTATACGTAGTTCTTAGGCATAAGTTTAAGCATTGAATACATTACYAAAATAGAAATAATTTTAAATTACATGACAAATTCATGCGTTAATCAATGTAATTAATGCTTAATGAGTGTCAAATATTTCGATATTTACTAGTTAGTGTTTTATACCAATCTCATAAGGTTATGAACCTTTTCCTTAATGGATAATTAAACCAGGTAACTAGAGTAATACTTTTCCAAGCTTACTAGAATAAGATCGATTGAGTGATAGAAACTTGCTTCGTTTGTTTTGATGGAAAACATTTTCCCGGAAAATGATTTTCCTCTTTGTTTTAGTTTTCCTTTGTTTGTTTTGGAAAGAGGTGGAAAATCATTTTTCTCAAAAAAGAAAATGTCACTTTGGAAAAGGAAAATCATTTTCCTTTTGTAGAGAAGAAATGCCACAATTTCCTCCCAACTCCTTACATCTCCCTTATTCATTCCCCCACCCTTCCTTCATTTCTATTACATTTTTCATTTTCTTCATGAGTTTTCCTCTAATAAAACAAACAAAGGAAAACCTTTTTCCTAGAAAATGATTTTTCATGAAAATTGTTTTCCCTAAAAAATGATTTTCCATGAAAATTGTTTTCCTTCAATACAAACGGAACCTTAGTTTAGGATTGACTTGGGGTAAGTTATGTTGCCTCGACAAGTGATCTATGTAAGATTGAATCGATCGATATTGTGCATCTCCCTAATGATGTGACTTGTGTCCAAGTCTCCAAGACAACAATATAACTACACAAGAATGTTCAAAGTTTCAAGTTACTATACTAGATTTTGAAAGGCTATTCAAATGTTAATTATGCATTTATACATTCCTTACTTCTCTGCTGTTCCTGTATGTAATTCTCTCCTTTGGTTCCAGACTTCCAGTAAGGTGTTGTGCTTCGATTTTTCATTGTTTCAACGGTGTATATCTTGCTCGAATTGTTTCGGAGGAGGTTCGTGAGTGTTTTTACTTTTGGCCACTAATTAGATTCATTGATATAATTAGCTTTTACGTAGTATACAATACAAGTATAAAAATAAATATACAAACACAAAATCACAAACGTTGCAATTAGTGAATAAGCTTAAAAGACCAGAAGAGACGGTCCTTAGTTTAATTTTAAAGCAGAGTTGATATTTACAGAACAGAGTTTTACTCGCAGAAGTTTACTAGATATCCTGAAAACCAACAGAAAATTAAAAGAAAAGAAACGGCAATGCAGCCTTACACGGTGATGATGAAAATCTCCATAACTCAGCACAGAAGTAAGCAGAGTGAAGGAACCTACAACCTGATCAAGAAGTGGAACATGCTGGTCTCGCCATGCCTGTGATCAGATACAGCAACACCACTGATATTGTCACTGCAAAACTAGGCAATCTTTCAGCAGCAGTTGGGCTGAWTCACAAGGCTCTGGAAAAGATTCATCCCCTTCCTTTTCTTTGATGCTAGTGTTATGGGTACAAATCTGTTCAATCCTGAAGCTTCTAAAACTACTGCTTCACCTCCTCAAATCTCTCCTCAGACAATGAGACTTCAGCTAAGAGCCTCCAAAGCATACTCCTCCGATGCTTTATCGAAATCCTCTTTCCTCTTCAGCACCATGTGTCCACTAATCTCCCAACTGCAGGATTCACTTGTGTGTCCAACACCTCAGGCTAACTTGTCCTAGAGCTTGTTTCTCGCGAAGCACTACAGGTATTTTTTAAAAACTCGATCATACCAGTAATATGTATCTCTTTCCATTTAATAGACATAGCTTTAACATCATACTCTTCAGTGGAATGAAAACAGAAATTTGTTTTGAAAAAGTATTCTAAAGGCCATGGATGCAAAATATGTACGAAGTAGTTCTAAAGGCATGCCATTTGATCCATAAAAAATGGAAGCAATAAAAAAAGAAGAATCTTAATGTTGAAAGTAAAACATTTGTAGCATCCTTCTATGGATCGGAAGATAAAAAATGCAATGCAACACAATATGGCTGCTAAAACTCGAATAGAGTCACAATTGCAGAAGGATTAATTTTACCTGAGGGAATAAGAACACCTTTTTGCCAACAATTAGATATGAGAATATTGAAAGGGACATTAGTGCTTTGAAGCTCCAATACATGAACTGGCTACAGCATTCAGATAGATCTTGAAGGTGTTACCACCTTCAAAGACAAGCCTCGAACAGGATACCTAAGAAGTTGAGACATCACAACTCCATTATGGGGGATAGCTTTTGCTTCAGATATAACTCGAGTTGGTGCTTTCTCAATTGGGAAAGGCACTTGTAAGTAATAAGCCTGTCATTTAATCATAAAAAATGAATCACATAACTCAATCAACAATAAGTCAAAGCATAATCAGAAATGTATTTGCAAAATTGTGATTTTATACTTTACCTGAAAGTGCAAGTGATTAATTGTGGCAAATGCACCCAAACTGTTATAGCCAACTCTGAAGAAAGGGTCAGCTGCTTCTCTTGCAAAATGAAGAGCAGCAAAAGCTATCATGATCAATCCTCTGTGGTAGGCAATCAAATATACGAGGAATCAAAAGTACATGCCCATATTCTATAGGGCTCACCTGTCAAAACACCCAAATCTCATGAGCCAAATCATAAAAAAGGTCTTCTACAAATAGTATACTGAWCCCTAGATKGCTAAGTTAAAGGAAAAGTGAGTGCAAACCTACATTGATAGCAACAATGTTGGGTGAATCCAACTCTGAAGTGACAGGCGCACTTGGGAAATAATGTGTCATGTGGTCATCRCTAGGTTCAAACCTGAAAAGTGCTTCATCTTGTCCAACCTTGGTGAAATTGAACTTATTACCATCAAATGGTTGAAGAACCTGATCAATMCGAAACTCRGTAGGCCTTTTCTTCAGGTGACGCCCCTCATTTAGCTGGGCAATAAATCCATATTGCCCAGCAATAACTTTGGTTTCACATTGGGTCACATCATATCTAAACAAACCTTTCCTCATCCTGTCCTCCCACTGTCCAAGCAAGAGATCATGAAGAAAAGATATAGGAGTCCCTTGATCTGTTGAGCAGGTCATGCCATTTTTTCTCTTCTCTTTATCCTCTCTTTTAAAAGCATACAAAGGAAGCTTTGACACTGCAAAAACCACCCATGATTATAAGAATCAGGTCAGATATACTGGTAGATGGAGAAGCAAGGGTTCACATGCATCTTTATGCACAACTTAGACAGTAAAAAATTCAAGGTGACACAAGAAAATGAACTAGAGAATTTTTAGGAGCCTACAAGTCTTTGCATCTTCTAAAAAGATATCAGACACTTCCAACAATCTTGTGTTACCAAGCTCCATATTCAAAGTCCTCATCTTGTGTTGTACCTAATGCATTTTTATCCTCGTGCCACTATCTAGCCAAGCCTCTCACCATAACAAATTATACTTCCCTTGATCTTCATTTCTAGGGCATATTATTATTTTGGAAACATTGTCTAAAACTATCTAGGTTACAACGTTTTTTTGCGAGAAACTACCAAAGTTAGAAAACCAGTGACAAAACTACCTAAGTTAGCCAATTCTTTGTTGACCATTACCATAAATTGTTTTCCGGCATTGACTCAAGTATTCCGGCCACTATTACTCATGTGCTCTCGTTTTTCTTCCTATTTCTCCCTTTTTTCCTCCGATTACACACTTCAATCACTCAAGAAATCCAATTTTCTGATTAGACCTCCATTAAATACATTCAATCCACCCCAAATTAATAATTCATTCACCAAACACCTCCTCCCACTCACCCAGCGAAGAACACCCAATGAACCCCTCTCACTAGTTGTAAAACTTCACCCGGTTTATAGCCACAACTCTCGCACTATAAACCTCTTCCTTTCCGGATTCAGTTGCAAAGGAGAGAGGAATTGAAGGTGCAACAATGGCAGTTTCAGATGGAAGCGGGTAATTCGAGTTTGAGATTGCAAGCAGCTAGCAAAGGGGTTTGATATTGGAAGTGAGAATTGTGTTACTAGTGAGTTGCGAGTATTTAATGGAGTTGATCGTTTGAAAATGGTTTGATAAAATCACAAGTATCTCAATTAATCCAAAAAGAAGTTGGCTTGAAGTGTTTAATTGGAAGGGGAAGGGAGAAGTAAAACGGAAAAGGGTAAAAATAAATGAAAAAAGGAATAGTCGCGTGACCGGCACGTGAGTAATAGTGTCCGGAATACTTGAGTCAATGTTAGAAAACAATTTATGGTAGTGGTCAACAAATAATTAGCTAACTCAGGTAGTTTTGTCATAGGTTTGAAAGTAGTTTCTCGCAAAAAAAGTTATAACCAAGGTAGTTTTGGACAATTTTTCCTATTAATTTCTAGTGAAGTTCCTAAATGACTACACAACTCAATAACACAACCAAGTGAAATCGATGCAATGAAGACATTCTGAAATCATAACTACACAACCGCTCTGACACAGGTAAGAGTATACCACAATTGACAATCCACAAGTCCAAATATCAATCAATCAATTAAATTGGACAATCTGTGTAGTCATCCACAAAGATTCTCCTCCATCACCCCTACAAAGGACTTCATTCTCCACAAGTCCACTCCTCCATTTGTTTCGTATAAACCAAGTCATTTTCGGTTTCCTTCTATCTCTTTGAAATCTCCCTAATCCACTCTTCCACAAGTCCATATATGCACCCAAAAATGTCAATACAACAGATGGCATTCTCAATATGCATCCAAAAATCTCAACATGAATTGCAAATGAACATTCAAAATAAGAAACAAATTTGTCTTGATACCACAAAATTAACAACAATAATTTTGGCAAAACATAGCTCTTCTATCACTCTATGATCATCGGCGAGACAGTATATAACAATAATCATAAATACAAAACAACTCCATAACTGTAATACTGTATTCCACCACAATCAAACCATTTCACTATTTCAGCAAAAATTAGCTCCTCCAATTCCAATCAAACAGCAGACCACCATATCAAACAATCAAAATTTACATAATTTTCACGATCAAATTACCAAAAACACAAACAACCCACATCATACATGTACTGTAAAAAAAAAAAAAAAAACAACCGAAAATTGAAATTACACCAAAATTAAAGTCTTACCGAGCAAACAGCATTTCCCGAGGCAATTACGACCACAACCAAGTTTCTCACTTCCAGCACCACCGCCATCATCCCCTTGATAATTGGAAACAACCGTTGGAACCCTCTTAATAGTAAGAGTTCTTTCAAAACCCACCATTTTTATCTCCTTTTCRAATTTCCAAAATTACTCAATTTTTTGAAAAAATTAGCAAAAACTAAGAAAAACCCAGTAAAATTAWAGACAAAAGAGAAAAAGGGTATGAACGAAAAAGACACCACAGAAGAAAGAGAAGATCCGAAGGTGACAACCGCCGTCAGAAGGCAGAGCACCCCTGCTCGTGAGGAGAAGGGTTCAAACTATCACTCCTAAACTTGTCAATTTCTATAATAATTCTTTCACTTTAATCTCTGATTTTTTGGTCAGATTTTGGTGGATGCTTGATCGTTGATTCAAAGATTAGCGTGATTAATTCTTGTTTCAGTTTTTCTATTTTTTTGCTGATTTCGGTGTTTGTTTTTTGAAGGAAAGCTACAACTGTTATCATTTCTGCTCTTCAATGAACTGAAATTGGATGATTTAATATGGTTTTTTTCCTGCTTCTTATATTTATAAAATAAAAAATAAAATGGGAAATTCAGGAAAGATGGCGAATTGAGAGTGGATGGTTACTGAGATTTGGTATTCCACTAAAAAGGTTCCGCAACTTTCCGGGTTTGTTTCTGGAAAAATTGCTTTATTTTTTGACCAAGAGGTTGTGTATATACTTGTAGGTGATTGTATTTGTATAAACAAATGGAAAATAAAAACAAAATTTGGATTGGCTGATTAACTAAATGGACCCCCATCATTCTATTATAATTGGCTGAAGTCATTGATTGCTGGGTAGATTCTGTCAATAACAACTTCTATCAGTTATCACCCATTACTACGCCAAGAAATAAAAATAAAGGCATTTCTTTATTGGACAGAAGTGGATGCTACTCTATTGTATCATTTATGAATTTCGTAAATTTTTAATATCAACACCGCATATAATTTGCGATAGGTCAAAAATAGTTTTAGTGTCTGTGTAAGGTCATTTGTTAGAAAGAAAATGAAAGTAATTGTCAATATATCAATAAACAAGAAGTTCTAACAAACGATGATCCAATAACTCATCAACTTTTAGTCTCGTAACTAGGAAGCTGATATCTCCATTTTAGTAATCATAGCCCAATATATGTCCAGCATTATATTGATGTCATGAATTTTGAAACTTACTTCAATAGCTGTATAAGGATATAATAAGGCCCTTGACCGAGAAATTCCTATTTCTTATTAGTTTATTGAATATTTGTTACATTTTCAATTTGTTGTGGTACAATATTTAGTAGCAATCTAGCAATGCATCTTCTTCTTCACCTAACCAAAACGCAACATAACGACTTCTTAGGAGGTCATTCCTCTATTTCTAGTATATCTGTTCACCAATGAGACATGCTCGTCAAAAAAAAAAAACATGAGACAGGGGTCGGCATGATAGTCACAAGGACTTTAGGAGATCACATACATTCTAGTACTTTTTTTTTTACTCAATCATGCTAAAAAATATGATATAATTTTTACTGCTGATGTCACAGATTACCAAAACCCCCTCCTTATATTATTATCATGTTCTTTGTAATATTGTCTCCCGAAGTTGTGTGCATGTGAGATATTCTTCAACGTACTCGTGATTCTCAAAACGGCTTGATTGGCCAGCACTCATGATTCATGCTTTTAAACCTTGATGAGATGATGAGTTCAACTTATGTACTCATTAGTGTAATTAACAATTTGACATCAAATTGCCACGTGTGAGGCTGTCGTCTGCGACGACAAGTGGCATCTCACATGAGTGTGCAGTTTTGCGAGCAGCATGCACCATGCATGCATAATGCCTTCATACAAGGAATAATAAGTCAGGTGCATGCGCCTCAATTCAGCAACATGCTACTAGCATTCTACCTAACACACCCTACTCTAAACAATTACGAATAAAGTCAGAACAGTTTAATTGTAAAGAGGGTGTTTGACGTTATGAGTTTTGAGGGTAAACGCAGAGTTTTGGGGCCACTATTGAGAGTTTTTACTCTCTGATATGGGTGATTGGTTTGGGAGAGTTTCTGAGAGAAATTTTGAGGGAAAACCTCTCAAAATAAAACCTTCATAATA
>SNQN01001445.1:0-13884 GCA_008642245.1 Bassia scoparia
TTGGCACAACTCCCTTACCAGCTGATCTATACACATATTGGTCAAAATGAATCAAACACGAGGGTACGTGACTTGTACAAAAAATGCTCGAACCCAAAACCTCTTGTTAAGTTAGAACTACTCTCTTTCCCGTTGATCTATATTCTATACGCATGTTGGTCAAAATGAATCAAACATGAGTATACACTTGTACAAAAGAATGCCATTCATGCCCCCAAATGATGCTAGCTACTASTAGTAGWAATTAATTAATTAATTGATTAGATAATAAAATTAAAAAAGAAGAACAAAACAGGAGTCAGTGTTTAAGAAAGACTGATCCAATAATTAATAGTATCAGTGGATTGTGGATCCCAACCACAATTAACCATAACGGATTGGGTTCAGCACATAAATCAACCCAATTCTCATATATCCACTGACAATATCCCGGCATCACCTCAAAACTCCAAACCTAATTTTTATATTTCCATTTTAATTCAAACTTTTGGCCAATTGTCAATTTCTTCCCCTTCCACCGTCCAATCACAGCACGGCTGTTATCGCCCTCTCAATTAATTTCCACGCGTTCGTTCTCGTTGGTTCGATATCACTGACATATCTCACTGGCATTGTCGTAATACTGGCCTCCTAACCGAGGTATTTTCGTCATTTAGGGGTCAGGATGTGAAAAACCCATTTCAAAAACTAGTTCTCCGCACTCTTCAGTCGCCCTACACATTTTTTCGGGGGTCGTCTCGTCTTTTTGGTCATGTCCACATTCATACCCTTTATTCCTCTCTATAAATAGCCCTTCGTCTTCTCTGCAAAACCCTATTTCTTGCTCATTATCTTCATTTCTCTCTCCTTTTCTCCCTTACTGCCGCTAGGGTTTTTCCAAAGAGCTATCAGGTATTTGCGATCAACTTCTCTTGTTTAATCATCGAATAATATTGGTGTTTGCTTGAATTATGAGAACGTTTGATTGTTTTACTACTGCAGTTCTGATCTGATTACTCGCAATTCTGCTGGAAATGTTCCTCTGTTTTTTTCATTTTTTTGGTGAATCGCTTTGAATTTGCTTTTTCTTTGACGAATCTTATGAATATTTGAATTTCCTTCGTATTTTTTTGTGTGTTGATTACTAGATCCTGTTTGTTTTTATTACTCTCTTTGATTTTCATGCGATCATAATAGATCTATTCGGCATGATCAATCCATGTGTTTAATTGTGCGATTGTTATCGTTTGTTTACGAAAATAAGCTGTTCTATCTACAGACCATGTTGTGTTTTTGTATTTTTGTGAGGATTTTCATGTTTTTAAAGCTAATAATTTTGATAGATCACTTTGGTGGAATCCTTTGGTTTGTGAACGTTTCCATTTTATACTCGTGATTCATCTAATAACTTTCCTGGTTGAGTTCTTTTGAAAATGTTAATCATTAATGGATAGTTTTTTTTTAATACACGAAACGTTTTCGAAAATATTATTCAATTATGTATAATAATGTTAATTTGATTATTTTGGCTTTTTGGTCAAGTGAGCTTGTATCAACTGACCATGAATCAAATTAAACGAACATAGGATTGGTCAGGATAGCCTCAGGCAGGTAGAAGCAGCGGATACCAGTCCTTGGTGTTACCAGTTTCAAATCTGGTTCTGACTTTAGACATTAAAGTTATTCATTCTCTTTCTCATCTCATCAACTATTATAATGGTTTTGTTTTGCCTCTTATCACCGCTTCTATGATTTTCTATTGGCAGTTTTTTAAACTTTTGCAAAACATGTTTTCTTTGTTTCCAAACTTGAAAGATATGTTATATTGTTTGTTTTCCGTTTTCAAAGCATTTCTTACTCCACTGTTATGTAAAATGCGTTGTGAGGTTTGTTTTTTTAATTATTTGTATACAATTATGGCATGTTTATGGTTTATTCAACATGCTTGTATACGTCGTGTATATTGAATGTGAACATTATTGATGTTCAAGTTGGATTTTTTTGTTTGTGTTTTCATTTTCCTTTGAGATCTAACTTGTACATATTGTAGTCTGCTTAGCATTCTAGAACCATGGGTAAGGAAAAGCTTCATTAGTTTGGTCGTCATCCTGTTACATGTCGATCTCTGGAAAAGTCGGAACCACCAACTTGGTCCACATTGATCTACAGAAGCTTCGGGAGGTATTGCAAGCGTGTGATCGAGAGATCGAGAAGGAAGCTGCTGAGATGAACAAGAGGTCCTTCAAGTACCTGGGTGCTCGACAAGCTCAAGGCTGAGCGTGAAGTGGTTTATCGATATTGCCTTTGTGGAAGTTCGTGCACCAACAAGTACTACTGCACCGTCATGATGCCCTGGTCACCGTGTGACTTTATCAATGAACATGATTTACATGGTACTCCGGCTGACTGTGCCATCCTCATTATTGACTCCCACTGGAGGTTTTGAGGCTGGTATCTCCAAGGATGGTCAGAGACCGTGAGCATGCTCTACTTGCTTTCACACCCTTGGTGTCAAGCAAATGATCTGTTGTTTGTAACAAGGTATATATAATTAGTCAATTGGTTTGATCCCTTTATTGTTTCAATGTTTTCTTATTGTAGTTCTGAACCTCTGAATTTTTTTTGATGCAGATGGATTGCCACCACACAAATACTCTAAGGCTAGTTTTGATGAAATTGTCAAGGAAGTCTCATCCTACCTCAAGAAGGTTGGGTACAACCCTGACAAGGTGCCATTCGTCCCAATTTCTGGGTTCGAGGGTGACAACAATGATTGAGAGGTCCACAACTCGACTGGTACACAGGGACCAACTCTTCTTGAGGCTCTTGCCACGATCAATGAGCCCCAAGAGGCCTCAGACAAGCCCTCCGTCTTGCCACTTCAGGATGTCTACAAGATCGGTGGTATTGGAACTGTGCAGTCGGTCGTGTTGAGACTGGCTTGAAGCGGTATGGTTGTCACCTTCGGTCCTACTGGATTGACCACTGAAGTTAAGTTCAGTTGAGATGCACCACGAGTCTCTTCCAGAGGCTCTCCCCGGTGAACAATGTCGGATTTCAATGTTAAGAATGTGTCAGTCAAGGATATCAAGCGTGGGTAACGTCGCTTCTGACTCCAAGAATGACCCTGCTAAGGAGGCAGCCAACTTCACTGCCCAAGTCATCATCATGAACCACCCTGGACGATCGGAAACGGTTATGCCCAGTGTTGCACTGCCAACATCTCCCACATTGCTGTCAAGTTCGCCGAGTTGGTCACCAAGATTGACAGGCGTTCAGGTAAGGAGCTGAGAAGGAACCCAAGTTCTGAAGAACGGAGATGCTGGTTTTTGTTAAGATGATTCCACCAAGCCATGGTTGTGGAGACCTTCTCTGAGTACCCACCCTTGGTCGTTTCGCCGTGAGGGACATGAGGCAGACTGTGGCCGTCGGTGTCATCAAGAACGTGGAGAAGAAGGAGCCAACTGGAGCAAGATCACAAGGCAGCTGCCAAGAAGAAATGAAACTGTTTTTTGAGTCAATAAAATCATATGAAAAATGCGAAAAGACTTATCAATTAGTAGTGTTGTGTGTTTGTTGTTAGTCAATGTTGTGTCGGTTTGGGGTCGTATTTTTCCAGCATCATCAGTCGCCTTTCTCGAATTGGGTGCTTGATCGGCGGTGGCAAGGTTTTGAACTTCAGTCGTTTTAAATTGTGTTTTATGTTCTTGTTGTCTAATTGTTGAGTCTCTTCAAGACAGTTTTGAATTTTAAATGTTGAGAGATTATTGCGGTTATTATTATTTGTTTTTTTTAAATATTTTTTTTGCCCCTTTGATTATACATTTCTGCTTGAATTTTTATAACCTCGTTGATATGATTTGTTAATCTTTTTAAAATGCAATTGTGAAACATTTGTTTCATTAATTCATTTCCTATTGAAATAACATTTTGATTGTACAATTATTAAGTTTTCATTTGTCTGAATTATGAACTTAATTGGGTTACATCGTTTTCAAAATTTGATTCGAAGTATACCAAAGTAGTTAAAGCTTTTGTTAAATATGAAGTAATGAAGTACAGTACAAAAGACAATAGTCTGAACTCTGAATTATGAACTCATCAATTTCGTATCGAATCTTATAATTAAACTAACCATTTATGTGAAACAGACATTTTTGCTTAAATAAGTTTTTCCATTTTAGTTATCTGATTAGGTTGTGGACCTTAGGTGAAAATTACACTATGGATTTATGCGGGGGGATCTTGACAACTATTGTTCCAGATTGAGTAGGAAATCCTGGCAGAAWGTAGAAATCACCTAGCTACTTCTKTATCAAAATAATTGCAACGATTTGACATATTTTTCRCTACTTTATGTAAAATTATTGTATTTATTTTGATACGCAGGGAGTATTCTATACTCWATARCACAAAATCTCACGGGGCRTTTGGTATGAGGGATTATGGGGTGAGAATGRGATTATTAATCCCAAGTTTCTAGTATGTGGRAATTAAGTTTGAAAATGGAAATGAGAATAGGAATATTTAGCTCTTATTYCCCATGTTTTATTACTTAGGGGTAGGTAATAAAATAGTGGGAATGAGATTATTTTGATGAAAAAACTAAAATATCCCTACTTATCAATTGATATCATACCATAACTCACTTATGAATGGGAAAATTGATAAATTTTAATTTAATCCCTACTTTAATCCCACATACCAAATATGGGATTTCAAAATTTTTTCATTTTATTCCCACTAACATGTCAAACAAAGGATTAATATTATTTTACGAATTCCCACTTTTTAATTCTCATTTCCACTCTTACTTTATATTCCCCAAATTCCCATTCACGCATGCCAAACACCCCGTCAATGTAATAGATAATCTGTCCTCATATTCTGCACTAAAAAGCTTTGATTCGTTTGGTGTAATTGGAGAGCAACAAAAGGGGAAAAAAAAATTGAAATCAAGATCATGCCATTGCCTGGAAATTGMATTTCATAGCTTCCTGCATGCCTAACCTAATATAAGCCAAAGATCTCAATTAATCCAAAGACATTATCTATTACATTCATAGATAGAACAAAAGTCCTAACACGACAGGCTTTCTTCCTGTTATAAAATGTTTATTCACTTTAGAAAGTCCGTAGAAGACCAAGTGTGGCTTTATGGTAAAGATCGCAGATAAAAATCTACAAAAACTCTGTTGGACGTTTTTCAATCACAAGTTCTTGAAGGCAGACTCATGAGCAGATTTCTGAGGAGTCAATTTAGCAAGCAAAGCCTTGTTCGGACAGTGGTCTGCGTCCACGTAGTAAAAAKTGTCGTTAGCTTTGAAGGTCACATATGGCCTGTTTGTCTCTGCGACTCTTATGTCAGAAAATTTGATGGTCTTGGTTAATGGGGTAGCCAGCCATGACATCATTTCTGCCTCAAACGTATCCGAACCGGGTTGCCACCTGATCTTATGAATGTAAGGGCTCACAAACCAGTGAAGGATAGCAGTGGTGCTAGCACTGAAGAATATGACAGAAGCTGCAACACCACCCTTCAAGATCACATTCAAGTCAGGGGATGTCATAAAGGTTATCACAGGCCCCAAAGACACAGACAGGCAGCAGGTGGAAAGAGAGAGAAGTTTGACTTTCTTGATAGTGGATGAGATTGGGCCGCGGTAGGCAACTCCAGTGTCTTTGTCATCTCCATCAGCTTCTACCCCTTTCTGTGGTCCRATGCTAATCTTGTTGTCATCTTGTGTTTTAGGGCTGTTAGATGCCCACCTCTTCTGGAATGTATTAAGAAGAGTAGAAGAGGTATAAAGTGGTTTGGTGCTTGAATATAGTTTTCTTGGTGCTTCCGACCTAAAGCTGCTGTAACCTGAAGTTGGCACAAAAATAAGCTTATGACTTATGAGGCATGCAACACCTAAGGACCCAAATTCCTTGATTAGAAAGAGTTGCCATAAAAATAAATTCTATAATGRTAAAATATATGTCTTTGCGATAAGGAACAAGTCATAAAAACAATTGGAATTTAATAATCGTTATTAAATCCTATGTTACTCGGTCTCTTTCATTTACTTTACATATTTGTAGCCATAAAAACAATTTCTATAATGGTCGAATATTAGTGTCTTTGTGACAAGGAACAAGTCATATGTATGATATTGCACTAATCGCTGTCTCTTGTAGGGCAAGTAAAACACGGTGCATTCCCATCGAGATAAGTTAGTGCAAAAAAAACCTTGCACTTTGCAACAGCTCTACTCTGTTTTGTTACATCACGATCATCAAGAAAACAAATGTCGGAATGTAGTATAATAATAAGAGAGGTCTTAAATTCACTCTTATGACACCTGATGAACCAATATTTCTGTAAGGGTAGCGTTATTCTATAGTAACTAGAACTAATTCCTTATCTCACTCATTTGCATCACTCCTTGCGCTGCTATTTAGTCATTTACAATTAAAAAGTTTGCAAATCTGTAGTCCATAACTCCATATTTCAATAAATGAACATGGCAGCGATTTGCTTTACTCCAAGAGCTAACTAGAATACTCAACATGCGAACTACTAGTTGCTTTCTCTCCCAAGCTAAACCTAACAAACTAGTACAATTTCTAAAATCCACAAGCTCAAGCTGCTCAACTAAGAGTGGTACCTCAAGCATTGCGGTGGCTTAAGACAGGAAAGACAACCCATACATTCTTCCATCAATGGCTGTTAGAAATAGCATTAGACAAGATTAAAGGAATGCAAAATAGGCTCCAGCAAGACATATCAAAGCAAATTTCATCACTCATGTGTCCATGACTAGAGTTGGATGCTGAACAGCTTAATAACTAATGAAACTAAAACCAAAGTAACACTAGAAAAGCTTAAACTTCTAACCTCTCAACACAGGTTGCTTTTCACAGTTAAAATATTACTTATTAACACAATTTCTTCAAAAAATAAAATAAAATAAATTGGCTGGATATTTTTGTATTCTAAAAGCTAGGGAGCAATATAAAAGGAAACACACTTTTCCACAGATAGCCAGAAAATACAACTACTTCCTACGTTTCTTTTTTACGACAACTTTGGTTTTGGCACGCCATTTTAAGGAAGAGATTTAAGGTAGTAAACGAGCAAGTTAGGTAAAATAGTTTTAGACTAGGAACTATAATCTCATTCTTGTTTGTGCTAAATTATTTTCATAATTTGCTCATTTTACCTTTAAATCTCTTTTTAATAAGCGTGTCAAAAGCAAAGTTGCCGTTAAAAAGAAAGGGAGGAAGTAAAAAAGTTGAATAAAATCGACAATGAAGCTAGCAGGGCTGAATATACCACTGATACAATAACGATCAAACACGTAGAGCTTTTTACACTTTTAGAAGATCTTGGAAAGTTAGAACTAAAATTCTTATGACTAATAATGGGTAAGTATTACACACACATCAGCTAGTCCACAATCTTGCTGGATACTGTCATACAAGTGAATTATTGGATTTCTTATACTTGTAGAATTGGTCATAAGGTGAAGAAGCATGAGTCAAGCCAACTAAGACCATCAACTTCAAAGCACATAAGGGAATCATAAAAGTCAAGATACCTTACCTTAAACTAGAATTCCAAATTGATGGAACAACTCCAAAATGCAAATGACTTGTAAATTGAAGACAACATATAAAACTGGTCACATCAATAAGGCGAGAAGAAATTATACCAATATTATCTTGACCTTCAGATCCAAATGTAACAAACTATTTAGTAACTTTAAAATTCCAAACAATATGTAAATTGAAAACAATAACACACAATCGTAACTCATTAGGATGCCTCAAATTATATACTCCGTATGTCTAAAAACATTCACCAATCAGGCAATCAAGCAGAGTCCAAGATGTTGGTTTAATGTGTCAGTTGTAGCAAATTCCTCCTTCCCCTCAGCCTAAAGTTCCACTACCACAATAATTGTGAGCTAACTTCCTCTAAAACATATATTCCTGTTTGCCACATAATTGTGAGCTAACTATAATCTAAAGTGAATGTATTTCCCAGCAAATCTAATTGCATTTGCAACATGAAGCATCCTAATTTTTTCGACTAATTCAACATCATTTACGACGCCAAAGTCTAAGTCTTTAAACCAGCAATATCCATTTAACGGAGTCTAAGCTCAAGAGACTCAAATTGCATAATTAAAATGAATCTACAGAAATCCTACCTAATAATATCACAACTGAAATGCCAACAATTCTAACACAGTTCTAATTTTTACACTAAATTCTCTAATTAACAACACAGTACATCAATACCTCACTTTCCAGTTCAACTTCTTTCTAGTATCAAATCAACAAGCATAGACTTACTACCTTCAAACTTCAAATCCACGGACCTATTTTATGTTATACCCAATTAAATTATGATACTCCCATGGCACACATGCTTGAGACTCAACATAAGATCAAAGATTCAATCTTTACATGTAAGTTTCAACTGGGTTGAAGAAACATATGAATTTACAAAACTAAAAGAAATTCCAAGATTTGCACAACACTTAAAGAGAAATAGATAAATACCTGATGAAATGTTTCTGGAAATGAGGTAATTAGCACCAGAACGGATCAAGAAATTGGCTCCATTTCTCGCCATTTTATGCAGCTTTCTCTTTCTTCAATTTCTTGTGCAAAWTTGAGGAAYGAAGACAAATATCAAGGAGGGTTTTAGTCCGGTCTTAAAACCTCTTTTAATATTYACTCTATTATTRAAGTACATTTGTTAGCTTTTAGCATCAATGGGCATTTGGTCTAGTGGTATGATTCTCGCTTAGGGTGCGAGAGGTCCCGAGTTCAATTCTCGGAATGCCCCTATATAGGTAATAAATCTTTTTTTCGTATGAAAAAGAATGTTCTTTATTGGAATCAAGCCTACTAATTTTCCATTTTAGCTAGATCTGTCTCTTATACACATCTGAATGTTCTTTATTGGAATCAAGCCTGCTGGTGCTATGCACCAATTTTTTTTTAATTTATTTTTAATATAAAGTTAATAATTTGAATTTTTTGGATTCAAATAATTGATTACTGTTGGATATACTTGTGAATGTTGTGATACAAATGAATGTCATTGACTAGTTCTTATACATATACATACTAAGCTCACAAAGGTTGATTTACTCATACTCTTAAATTGCTCTACATTGTTGAAAATGGATGAAGTATACCAGGTTCACTCATTTATATATACCCCTAATTGTAATGTAATCGGCATACAATATCTCGATACAACTGAGTATTTCTTATACGTTTTAGTGTAAAACTCTCTCTATTCTATATTTCTCACAACACGTTATCAGTACAACCACATTATCAGGTATACTTATACCTGTTCTAAAATAAACGAAGTGATAGTTATTTCGTCAAAAATATTTTTGGGGAGTATGCTCTATAATTGCCCATATTTGGGAACCTCTATATCAGAAACCCACAAAGAAAATATTTATCACTTTGTTACTATCGATATATATGGGTTTTTATGTTTGTCTTCTTTTATTGTTTACCATATACACTTATTTGCGTACGATTACTTTGGTAACCAGTCATACATACTATACTTATTATAGTAACCAAACGTAATATTATGCATATATATAATATGGATGATAATACGTAATGTTTTGTATGTTCTCTTATATTTTTTTTTCTTTGAGACTTAATCAGACTAAAATTAAGTAAAATTAAAAATTAATTTTTAAGTAAAAATGATGCAGCCTTTAGAATTTTTATACTTTTACGACTTTTTTTTTTCGAACCCGCGATCTCTTGCACAGATTTTGGGTTCTCGGACCACTACGACTTCCATCCCAGTGTGATAATTCTTGCAAACTTTTTATATTTAACATATACACATATTAATACAGTTCTTTTCAACTATACTACACTGTTATTCTATAATAAAACAATTCATTATATAGTTACGATTTATCCTCTATAAAAGGCGGATTACTCTTACCCTGGCCTTTCCACTACAAAATCACTTATCTTATCTTTTTTACATCTCACTCTAAAATTTTCATCTCCTTCATCCTTCTAATACTCGACTACCATGGCACCGGGCCGGCGACGATAAATCCCCTTCGACTTCTACTATTGAAGAAGATTTAAAACAAATACAAATTTATTTATTCCTAATTGTGAGATTATTTGTATTACTTGTAGCATTAGTACTTTTCATGTTAACACAAAAATAATCTCTTATTATTATTATTATTATCATTATTATTATTATTATTATTATTATTATTATTATTATTATTATTATATTGTTGTTGTTGTTATTTATGATGTTCTCGTTATTGTTCATGTTTTGTTATTTAGCATGTTTTTCAACTTATTATTTTTCGATTGTAAATTTATTTTTGTTTTTAACTATAAATCCTCAATAATAAACTAAGAGGGAGGAATTAATGATATTAGTTTATTATTGTATTATGGAATAAAACTAACAATATAAAATTTGATTGTAGCTAATAGGGTTGTTAATGAGCTGAACAAAAGCACGACTGCAAACTAGTGGTTCACTCATGCCCTTCATGGTCATCAACCTTTTTCAAACCCTCAAACCACAGGCCTATATTACACCACAAAAGCCCTCTCGCACGAGCATTTCCAAAATCAACCATCAGAAACTACGGTGGTCTGCATTCCGTAAGATTACTAGAAGCCTTCGAGTTCAGACCACATAACATTAAATCATTTGAGGCCTTTGTATCTTTACTTGCTAAGAATCTTATAATAGTTTCCAGTCTAGACCTACAATGACTCATGCTTGAACCTACATACATATCAACCCTCGCATCTCAGCCGATCTTTGACCTTACCACAAAATTGACCCTTCTTATTTCCTACCATAGCCATCCTCTTCGATTCTACCTCTCTAAGGACTCATTACTCCATCCAAAATTAACCACCTACCTTTGCTTATAGCTTATTGGGGAACTCATCCATACAAATCTATCACCCTTCCCTATGTTGACTCTAACCGTACATAACTACATTGTCCCCAAAGTCTCGGCTGGAGCGCACCTCATCAGCCCTTGAATTCCGAGAGTGGGGCTCATCTCCTAAACTCCAATATTATCAACTTTTCTATCAATGGAAATCATGAAAAAATTCCTTTCGCACCCTTCACTTTCCAATCAAAGCACTGTCTCGCCGATGTAAGTCAAGAATCTGATATCAGAGTTCAAACGTCACCATTTTCAGACTCAAGTCACGTCCGAATCAATGCAATATCTCGTCCAAATTCACTTCTCTAAGTCACTTTCAGCAGCACTTTATCCTAATAGACCCTTTCACACCACTCAAAAGACTCTTTCAAATTATGTCTGGAAGCCAGAACCTAGACAAGGCCCTTCAAATCAAAATACACTCAATATCAGTCTAAACCAGACTAACATGCCCCTTAAATCAAAGACTCTCTCAAATCAACTGTCGTGATACCAGTTCCTAGACATGCCCTCAATATTCAAAGACTCTCTGCAAATCATGTCATTGAACAAAAACAGAGAGACTCATTCAAATTCAAAGACTCTCTCAAATATTCTAACCCAGACCTAGACCAATTCAAAGACTCTCTCAATCATTACACCGACCCAGACCAATCTCACAAACTCTCTACAATCATTGTCTTGAACCAGACCTAGACAAATTCAAAACTCATCTCAAATAGTCTAAACCAGACCTAACCAAACCCTTCAAATTTCCAATTACTTGTCATATCATGTCTATGAACCAAAAACTAACAAGACCCTTTCAATTCGAGAAGGTTCTCTCAAATCAGTCTCAAAACCAGACCTAGACGAGCCCTTTTCGATTCTCTAAAACTTCTTCAATCAGACTGCTTGCCCCTCCGTCTCAATATCAAGTCACAAGTTACTAGTAAACAATGCATGCAAAATTTCGCGAAACTAAAAACAAGACAATGTCGTACCAAGGTAGTCTTAATCTAATTAGACTATCATTTTCACATATGCTCCATTCCGCGAAAACATGGACGCCCTGCATTTTCTCATCAGTCGACAAACGAATGAAAATGATTGAGGACTCAGACCCACGGGCACGGCTACAGCCTAAAAATCAACCTATGTTTTGCACCTACCCTAGCGTCTGAAAGAACGGTGCTCAGGATCGCAGAACTCTTGACTTGCTCCCGTCCCGATCAATACTTGACCTTGCGTTCTTACCGAGAGACTTATCTCTCCAGACTCAGTCAAGGAGGCTTCTTAACAACCTAAAAGTGTTCTCCCAAAGTGAGTAATCCGCTGATAAACATCCGCTCTCGCAATTGTTTGATCAAAAGATCTTGAACTCACAAAATGTGTGGAAACCACGTTAGGTCATACTGGAACTATGAGAAAGACAAAACAAACGGCAGGCCAAAATATTCTTTTATATTTATTTATACTTTTGATATTTAATTATTTAACAATACATATTTACAGTCATCTCCAATATTTCTCAACATTCATGCATGCTCACACTTTCTGAGCTCACCAGTATTTTAGATTATTTTTCTGATTTTTCTTTATTTTCTATGATTTTTATAAGTTTTTATACGCAGAAAATACAAAAAAAAATACACAATACACAAAAAATACTCCGGAAATACGTGGAACCTTCTAGAACACTCTAGAACTCCTTGCTTGGAGAGCAAGGTTCTATATGCGTCGAATCAAAGCGATCACGTATTATGGAAAATAAATGGAGGAAATAAAAAAAATACGCGATAATAATACGCAGACCTGCGTATACGCAGTTTCCTGCGTTATACGCAGCCTGCGTATATAAGCAGCTTTCGTTGCGTATATACGCAGGGTTTTTCTCCTCCTTTTTCCCCTCGCGCCATAAATACGTGCCTTGCTCATTCGAAAACACACACATTTTTCAACTGACACGTCTATTCTATCTCTCCGTCTAACTTGCCTCTCATACACTCTCTCATAACACTCTAAATAATTCGTTCTTGAGTTCTAAGCATCGATCTTGTTTCATTCAACAAGCCGAAATCAAGTATTAACTCTGAGATTACTCACCTAAAACTTCTTTTTTGATCTTTTTAATTCCTTTTGACACTTTTAATTTGACTAATATATATTGCGAGTTTCAATTAAATCAACACAATGTAGAAACCAACTCTTGAATCATCTCATGTATAATATGTAGGATTTCATTAACGTTTTCAAATTCGTTTATCATCTCTTTCACGATTTATTAGTACATATTATTGTCAATACTAACGCGTTGTTTTCAATTAGACAATTCAATCGAAGAGATTCCTTTTAGTTTACTCTAAACAATTTGATTATTTGCAGAACCAAGGTGAGGATGGTACATATATTATATGAGTTTTCATATTTATGGTATTTCTCATGGGATGTATCCATGTATATCATTATATTATAATAGTATAATATATATATATATATATATATATAATATATATTATATATATATATATATATATATATATATTCTATCACACTTGTATATACTGTAACAAGACCGGAATTCAATTGCGTATCAATTAAAGTCAGATAATCATGGACGACCGGTTTTCTAGGCACCTTATTAATATTGATAACAATCAAGTGATCGCCTTATCTATGGTGGAAGTCATTGTTGTACATAATTGCAACTCACCTAATAATATTAGATTAGGCGCTTTCAAGATCAATTCAATAGGCTCTTTGAATTAAATGTTATGATTATGGAACTACAATGAGACCGAGTAGAGGCCGCTACATGCGCGATTGGGTACTGATTCAATCCGTACATGTCCAACCACACTTTGTTACTGACCTATTGTGGGGCCACTAGTTTGGCACCAATGTTTCGGCCGTCCTGAATAACCTATATAGGCACCGGGGGGCA
>SNQN01001445.1:14858-30297 GCA_008642245.1 Bassia scoparia
GGCGATCCCCTCAATTCGACAACACACCCCAACGCATTCACATGCGGATTCCATGGCTCAATTCCATGACACTGAATCTGAGGTCACGCCCCCTAAGGCGGGGCGAAGCCCTACACTATGCTAGGCCCAATTGCCCAAAGCCCATTAACCAAATCAAACTTACAATTCACAATCACAATTCAGAAATCACAATTTACGAAAAGAAATAAACACACGAACTGAAGAACCCTAATACGAAGAACCTCAACTGCGGTGAACTGCTCACGAACCTTCAATCCACCCACCGGCGCTCCGACGTCTGAAAGCTGTTGTGCTGCTGCGCTGATTCTTACTGTTGTTGCTGTGTTGGTTGCTGTTGCGGTGCTGTTGCGTTGGTTGTTGTTGCGGTGCTGCTGCCCACCCGCGTCGACTGCCCACGACCCACCTACCACCGCTATGGACAGCGGCAACCCTTTAAGTGAGGTCGAGCTCGAGCCGAGCTCCGATGTCGAGCTAACGAGCTCGAGTTAGAGCTCAAACTTTGAGGCTCGACGAGCTCGAGCCTCGAGCCGAGCCTTTATATAACCCTCACGAGCTCGAGCCGAGCCTAGCAAGGCTCGGTCTCGGCTTGGCTCGTTAACAGCCCTAGTAGCTAATATGGGTGATTTGATAAAAAGACAATTTAAACATTCTGGACCTGTCTGGTCAAAAATTCCTAGAACGGAAAGTGGACGCCCAAATTAATTTGAAAGCCCAAGGATTGGAGCATGCTATAAACGATCCTCCCATCGTAAAAATACAGATGGAACCACAATTGTAAAAACTGTCACTGAGCAAGACAAGACAAAAGCCTCGGTGCTGCTTAGGCACCACTTACACGAAAGTTTAAAACTGGGTACCTCTTAGTTGATGATCCCAAAGAATTATGAGACAAACTAAATGAGAGGTATGGACACCACAAAAGGGTGCTCTTCCCCAAGGCTTAGTTCGAATGGACCAATATGAGGTTCCAGGATTTTAAATCCATCGGTGACTATAATTCCAATCTGCATAGAATAGTATCTACACTGAGATACTGTGATCAGACAATCACTGAAGTACAAATGATTGAGAAGACTCTCACCACCTTTCATGCAAGTAACATATTACTACAAGAGAAATATCGTGAAAGGAGATTTAAGAGGCAAATGACCTTTTGATGAAAGGAGATTCAAGGAGATTCCAGGATATGATGTCAGTATTGCTAGTTGCTGAACAAAACAATGACCTCGTGATGAAAAATCATAACCTTAGACCATGTGGGTTTTTGGAATTTCATGAGTCAAATGTAGTTGAAAATCCAAACCCATCCGAGGCAAATCCAATAAACAAAGGTGGGAGAGGAAATTATAATGGTCGCGGACGAGGTTGCGGAAGGAACTTTCGCAGTCGAGGTTGTGGACGCGGTAGAAATAACCTTTCCCCAAGAAATTATAAGAAGAAAGGTCACCAACATGGAAACCATCAGCCAAATTCCTCAAAAGGAAATGACAAATGCTACTGGTGTGGCATGACAGGGCATTGGGGACGTATATGTCGTACCGCAAAACATTTGGTAGACTTGTACTAGGCTTCAGTGAAGGGTAAAAATGTCGAAGCAAATTTTGATGAGACAGACACACCCATCACAAGCCTTGATGTGTCTGACTTTATAATGGGTGACATAGATACCAGAAATGAATTTGTCATTGGGGAAAGTTGCAACGCCTAAAATCAGCAACACCTAATATATTTCAATCCATGTACTACCATTAAGTGTGTTTTCTAGTTTAAGTTTCTTTTATGTTTTAAAGGACCTACCTCAGTTATGTTTTTTTAAAGAACTTTTATGTTTTCTGTTGTAACTTTGATTACCATCAATAATATATGTTATTTAGTTTTGAAACTGATTATAACTTTATTTATTATGAAGATATGAGTTTGTCTCTTGATGAATCCAAATATCAATGCATTCTAGACAATGGAGCAACACATACCATTTTGAAAAATAAGTATTTTTCGGAATTGAAATGTCTCAAGCAAGTGTTAAAACTATCGCTAGGACAACAAAGCTGATAGAAGTTATGGTAAAGCTTGCATGACATTCCTAATGGAACAAAATAATAATCAATAATGCACATTATCCGAGCAAGTCTCGAAGAAACCTTATTAGTTTTAAAGATGTGCGCCAAAATGATATCATTTAGAAACAATGATTGAAGATCAAAAGGGAGTACTTATGCCTGACAACGAAAAAAGGTGGCAAAAGATGTATTTATGAAAAATATGTCATGCATATCATCGGACTATATATCATTGATATACTCTAATTGAAATAAACATGATATCTAACTAGATGTTTAGATAATGAAAATTATTCATATTATGGCATGTCGATTGGGTCACCAGGGCCATGGGAATGATAAATATCTCGAAAGTTCAGTGGTAATCAATAAAAGCTATCAAAGCCAACTCGGATAAATTAGCATGCCAACATGCTCACCTGGCAATTAATAATAGCATCTTGAATAAATGCCACTGAGCACCTTTATTTTAGAGAGGATTCACAGGGACATTTGTGACCAATTTAATCCTCCAAGTGGACCATTTCAATACTTTATGTGTGATTTGACGCATACAACTTGATGGTCACATGTAGACTTTGTTTCTAGTAGAATATTGATTCGCAAAGCTACTAGCTCAAATAATGGTTGAAAACTCATTTCCAAGAATATTCAATCAAGAAATAAGCCTGATGAAATTGCAAGATGAAAATGCAAATGACATATCGTCTCCCCAGGAAAACCTGATGAAAGTGGAGATGGAAACTAACAGTGTCGGAAATGAAGAGGAAATGAGAAAATTGACAACAATGAAACTTCGTTGAATTATGTTTCAACTAAATTCAATGGAATTGAAAAGATGTTGTCGTAAATGAAGTATTTGCTTATTCAGTAGCAATTGATGTGATACATGAGAAAATGAGTCGATGCAGAAGAATGGATGGATGCCGTCATAAAAGAAGCCATCCAAGCAGAACTGAAATCGCTTGAAAAGCGAGAAGTTTTGGAAAATAGGTCAAACCCAAAAGGTTGTAAAACTGTTGGGTACAAATGGGTCTTTGTTAAAGCGGAAACGAGAAAAGATAATGTTAGAGTACAAGCAAGACTGTAACACAAGGTTTCCAATGCCTAGGAATTATTATGATGAAACTATTCCATAGTTTGCAACTACATTGAGTTTTGTAAGCTTGACAATATAAAAGGATTGCAAAATGCGCTTAATGGGATTTCTGACCGCTATCTTTATGGTCACGTTGAAACAGAATATTAATGAAAGTTTTGAATGACTAAAACTACCAGAAAACCAAAAACCTACAGGAAAATGCTTTCTATAAGTTGAAACAATCACTTTACGAGTTAAAGCAATATGGGAGAATGTGGTATAATCGTCTCAGCGAATACCTCATAAAGCATGGGTTTAAAAATGATCACATTATCCCTTTGGAAAGTAGAATTATCAAACGATCACAAGTAGGTTTCTCTATCATTGCAGTTTATGTTGATGATCTAAACATCATTGGAACCCCCGTAGAGCTTGAAGTAACTGCCAAATACTTGATGAAAGAATTTGAGATGAAAGATCTTGGAAGAATAAAATTCTGTCTAGGATTACAAATTGAGCACCTGAAGGATGGTATTTTTTCCATCAATCAAACTACACTGAAAAGGTCTTAAAACGATTTTACATGGACAAAGCACATCCTATCGGCTCTCCAATGGTTGTTCGATCATTAAACGTAAAAGATGATCCATTCCGACATCGAGAAGAAGATGAAGAGGTCCTTGGTCCAAAGATACCATCTTTAAGTGCTATTGGCACCCTGATGTATCTAGCAAACAATACAAGACCAGTCATAACTTTTGCTGTGAACTTACACTAGTAGAATAAAGCTCAAAAGCTGCGTTACCGCAGCTTTTGGGAGTGCAGCTTTTGACAAAATTCCTCAAAAGCTGCGGTTATTTGTAAAAACCGCAGCTTTTGACTTCTATTACTTTTTTCTTCCTAAAAAAATAATTTTTTTATTTAATTAAATCCCACGTTTTTACTGACTTTGTTGACTAGGAATGGAGATTGGTGAGTGACTGTCAATGTGCCTCTTATGCTTTTAATTATTTTTGCATTTATTAGTTGTGGTGTTATTTTTTTTATGACTTTAAATCAGAAAATGTTAAAATAAAAGCAACAACTTAACCAAAAAAAATTTATATTCATTATGTAAATAAATATTATAGTACATGAGAAAAAAAATTAATAAGTAAACATCCAAATTCATGGAATATTCCAGAAACAAAAATTAACACTAGGAAAAAACAGAAATCATCAATTCAACATCTATCTACATCTTGCCATCATCTGAAAAATTCTTTGACTTCAAATCTCGGTATCTTTGTTGCGTTTCCTGCAAACAAAATACGCAAAACCAATAAAAAATCAAACGGAAATAGATTCAAAAACCTAAAAAAATATCAGATTCCAAAAATAGACCCCTTGTTAATAAAATTATGTATTAATAAAGGATAATTCTCAGATTTGAAAATGATTGGAAAAACAGATTCCGATAAATTAACAGATTTGAAAATCGAAAAAAATTTGATTTCGTAAAAAACGATTTGAAAACCCAGATTTGAAAACGATTTGAAAAAATTTAGATTTCGTCAAAAAAATAACATATTTGAAAACCCGAACCAAGAAAATTGAAGATTTAAAACACAAAACATAACAAACATAAGCCAGAAACGAAAAAATGAAAGACAAAGAAATAGGAATTACCAAAATCGAAAAAAACAAACATATCAAACAACCCCAGAAATTTAAGATCTGTGTAATAGAAGTTAAAACAAAAGAATGAAGATTAAAAATCGAAAATTACTTGCTAGATATAGTAGTGCATCAACCAAGAAACATTGAAGTGGTATCAAACACTTGTTTCACTACCTTCGAGGTACACATGACTTGGGATTGTGATACCAATCAAAGGTAGATGCTACTCTTGTTGGATATGCAGATGCTGGCTACTGATGTAGGGATTTTATATCCCATTTTAGAGTCTTTTTTCTTATTTATTCTCGTTGTTTTGAGTCATTTTCATTTCAATTTGAGTCCGTGTCCTTGATTTCTACTCCTAACCTTCTAACGACCGCTTTTAACGTTTATGCCGCATTTTCCTCTCTTTTTGGTGTGATTTTCAGGTGTTCCTTGATCCCCCGCGATTCGGAGATGTTCGGGCACATTTCGAACCCACCTTGGTCATGTTTTGAAGCATTTTGGAGACCTTGGGAGGCTTTAGGCAAATTCAAACGAGCATAACTTTCAGCACAATGATCATTTTGAGGCGATTTTATTTAGATATGAAAGCTTGTTCCGTTAGCTTCGTAACGATATATTACATGCCCAGATCGGACGAGCAGAGTGAGAGTTATGATGTTTCGAAGGGTTATTGTGCACTGAGTAGCGGCCTAGTTCTGACCGCTACTTGACCCTTTCAACTTGTCTTGTGATTTCCTCCTAGTAGCGCCTTTTAGCTAGGGCTGAGCACCGGTCCAGAACCGGACCGGACCGGGACCGGATGGACCGGTGGACCGGAATTTCCAAAAATCGTGGACCTGGACCAGACCTGAATTCATTCTGGTCCAGACCTGGACTGGACCTGAAAATTCAGGTCCGGTCCAGGTCTGGACCTGTTAGACCTGTTTTTTTTTTACTCTTTTATTTGAAAAAATAAATAAAAAATCTGTCAGACCGGTTGCACTTCATATGTTAATAAAATTAGCAAAAAAATAGAAAAAATCAAGACTTAAATTTGATGATATTCGTTGGAGTGGTTAAATTACTTCATATGTTAAATGCCTTTTCATATGAAGAACAAGCTATGTTTCTGCCAATAGTTACTGACTTCATATGTTAATAAAATTAAAAATTCCAATATATCAAGAACTTAAAAAAAAATCAATATTTTCTGATCTCACAACAATTCACAAAAGAATTCACAAATTAAAAAGAATTCACAACAAAAGAATTCTCACGCTACATATATCCATGTTTGTTAAAATTAAAAAGAATTCACAAACGAATAACAACAGCAAGACTGATCTCACAAACAATCAATGAACTTGAAAAATTCCCACAAATTCAATTACCCAAATCAAATAAAACAACAACAACAACAACAAATTAAAATTAAATTTTCTTAATTGGGAAAATTAAAATTAAGGTTGGAAAATGAAAAATACTACAAACAGGTGAAGAAGGGTGCTGCAATGGTCTGCAAGGGCGGCTGCGGTGGTCTGCGAGGGCTGCGGCGATCTGCGGCGGTCTGCGACGGCTGCGGATCTACGAGGAAGCCGAGGACTGCAACGACTGCGGTCTGCGAGGAAGCCGAGGAGAAGAAGGGGGCGGAAAGGAGTCGAGGAGAGAGACGCCGGCGAGTGGGGCCAAGGAGGGAGACACCGGAGTGTGGGGCCGTGGGGCTGCGAGGAGGGAGCTGTGATTTTTAGGGTTTTGGAGGATATGACTGAATTGTTGAATGAGTGATAGGAATAATAAGATAGGAGAGTGAGAGGTGAGAGTAAATGAGTAATTAAATGTTGAGAAAAAAAAAATAATAATAATTAATCCGGTCCACCGGTCCGGACCTGAAAACCCCGATTTTGGATCGGACCGGACCGGAAGACCGGCTACCCTATTTTCTTTGGACCTGGACCTGGACCGGAATCGGCGGTCCGGTCCGGTCCAATTTCAGGTCCGGTTCGGTCCGATTTCAGGTCCAGACCGGACCTTTGCTCACCCCTACTTGTAGCTCCCTGTAGCGCCTAGTACCTGCCCGCTACTTTGTCCTTCTGATGTCCCTGTTTTGTTCTGCAAAGTAGCGGGTGGCCCCTGCCCGCTACTGACCGCTACTGTCGCCTGGATTTATTTTCCGGGTTTTAGTTTATTTTCTTTTGTTGGGGGGATGGGTTTTTATGTGGGGATTTTTCTTTTCCACTTGGTTTTTGACATTGTAATTTCTTTACAGTTTCTCTACAAATTCAAAACCTTCCTCTTAAACATTAGTTGTTTTTATCTCTCTCTCTCCTTCTTATAGTAGCTTAAGCTTAGTTTTGGCACTATTGCATTGATCTTGCTTCAACTTTCTCTGCATTTGGAAGCTTTGTACTTGGATTCTTCAGCTCTTCTTTTTATAATCCAACGCTCTCGTAACTTCTTTCTAT
This sequence comes from Bassia scoparia, assembly GCA_008642245.1. Classification (NCBI taxonomy): domain Eukaryota; kingdom Viridiplantae; phylum Streptophyta; class Magnoliopsida; order Caryophyllales; family Amaranthaceae; genus Bassia; species Bassia scoparia. The sequence continues at coordinate 22,127 of SNQN01001445.1, forward strand.
TTCTTTGCATTATTTATTTTAAATTTTCATTAAGTAATTGTCATGATTGGCTAATTTCTAGGGTTTTATTGATTTTGTTTAGTTTTGCTTGAAGTTTTGATTTGCTTAAAGCTGTTGATTATGTTATGTTTTTAGGTTTTTAAGCATGTGTAGTAGTTAATTTCTTTAGGGTTTGGTGAAACCCTCAAATTTGCCATGGATTGCTAATTGTTTGTGGGGTTTTGATTCTTGTGGGAGTAAATTAGCCTTGTTTAAGGGGTTTTCATGCTAGTTCTTGTGATTGATCACCACAAGTGCTTATTAATTAGTCTCCTTAACGAAGGATCGAGAGATGAAGTTAGGTAGTAGGCTCCCTTGGACTTGCTTGACTAAAAGACCATGAGAATAGGAATTTCTAGTTAAGGGAACATTGTTGTCACCATGTTTTTGGCTTTCAAGCTTGGTTTGTGAACTGTAACCATGAAAATAGGTTGTAATCCACGAAGTAGGCAATCCTTCTAGCTCGAGAGAGTAGTTAGGTGTCTTAGGTGACGTGCCATAGTTGATCCCAACTTGAATCGATTCCCCCTTGTTTGTTGCAATTCGTTGATGAATTTGAGTGGTGTTGCCATTGCCCTAGACCTTTTTATCAAAGATTTGTTTAATCTTAATTCTAGCTCAAATCCTAGTTTAGTGACAAACAATTCTCAAGGCACTAGTTTGACTTAGCTTATTTAAACATTGACTTTCGGTGGTTGATTCAACGTCTCTCATGGGTTCAACCCTTTCTTGCCCTTGCTACTAGTTAGTGAGACCGAGTTAGGCTTTATTATTTGATAGGTTGGCGACGCTCTATCAGCTACCTATCAAATCCTCAAAAGGCTAAATCACAAAATGGATATGTGTTCACCTATGCCAAGACAGTTGTTTCATGGAGATCAACAAAGAAAACTTTAACAGCTACATCATCGAACCATGCAGAGCTAATTCCTTTGTACGAAGCATGATGCGAGTGCGTCTGGCTCAGATCTATGATTAGTCATATTCAAGGAACGTGTGGAATGAAGACAATTTCAGAGAATCCAATGGTGATTTACGAAGACAATACAACTTGCATCTCTCAAGTCAGCGAAGGCTTCATCAAGGGTGATAGAACCAAACTTTTTTCACCAAAACTTTTCTTCACACATGATCTTTAAAAGGAAGGAAAAATCGATGTTCGACAAGATAGATCATGCGACAATCTTGCAGACCTACTCACCAAGTCACTACAACCAAAGAAATTTAAAGCACTAGTGCACAAGATTGGAATGCGTTGCCTTTGAGACATATGTTGGATTCAGGGGGAGACTATATGCACTGCACTCTTTTTCTCTTCGATTAGGTTTTTATCCCACTAGGTTTTTCCTGACAAGGTTTTTAATGAGGATATATACCAAAGCATGCAATGCAAATTTGTACTATTCGCATAGTTATATTTTCGGTGGACATTCAAGGGGGAGTGTTGGAAATAATTGTGATACAAATGAATGTCACCGACTAGTTCTTACACCTATACATAGTAGCTCACAAAGGTTGATTTACTCCTACTCTTAAGTAGCTCTACATTGTTGAAAATGGATGAAGTATACCGGGTTCACTCATCTATATATACCCCTAATTGTAATGTAATCGACACACAACATCTCAATACAACTAAGTACTTCTTATACGTTTCAGTGTAAAACTCTCTCTATTCTATATTTCTCACAACAATTACAATGTGTTTTCAGTCATATATTCATTATTGTCATAATTTATATGTCGTGTATAATTTTTTAAAAATAAAGGAAAATTTTGTACTTGTATAATCATTTGATGGAAAAAAGAGTTTCAATAAACATAYAGGGGTAATTTTTTTCTATAACCAAGATAGATAAATAAATTCACTTTTTATGTAWGTAAAATGTTTTGAATGACCAACCTAGAATAACAAATTAAGTTTTTTTGGTTATTTAAAAATAATTCACAATATGTTCAATCTTTCGCAATATCTTTTATGACTATTTTTAAGGGATTTTTTGTGAAAATATAATAGTGTTTATGTTGTGTTGTTYAGTGCAGTTTATTATTTTGTTAAGCAATTRTTTTTTTWAATCAAAGAAGTTTTCAATAACCAAGATAGATAAATAAACTTACTTTTCATGTAAAATCTTTTGAATGACAAACCTATACTAATTAACAAATTACGTTCTTTTTTGTTATGCAAAAATAATTCACAATATCTTCTTTGACTATTTTTAAGGGATTTTTGTTGTAATTTTTTTGTTGTKGGAATATAAAGCGTTCATGGGGTGATGTTTTGTTTAGTTTATTATTTGCTTATCTTCTACGTTTAATTTTGTAATGGAAATTAACGATTTATTAGAGAGAGTTAAGAATCGGTTTTTTTATTTTAAAATTGCAAATTTAGAGGGATGGAACATGAAGCCAGCATTTAAGTTTTGGAGGCCTCACAACAAAACAGACTTCTCTATTATTAATAGTATTGGAAGATCAGAGGACGAAGAGCTGATACTTTGGAGGAGTTATCTTGTATGATATAACTGATTAGCATTATTTTTTTTAGAAAGAAATAAAAAAAAAACGTATCAAATTTGGAGCAATGGTAATGTATTTTTTCAACTTTTTTTAAGGGTGCCTTTTTTCAACTTTGTCTTAGGCACATGTTGAGCATATAAAGTGACACATGTCGTGTTGTAAAAGAAGTTTAACTTTAATCCTAACACCAAAAAAGCCCCTAAGCAAAACACTGTTCACAATGAATAGTGACTTGACGTTTCTGCCCTTCGTGTTATATACTTGCCACGTTGACCCATGCTTTTCGACACGTTGAGCCCTCCATTCATTTCCAAAGTGGTTGCTTCTCTGCTCTTCCCCATCTGTTTTGCTCGATGTTTCCAAAATGAAATTGGTCTGTCAGTTTCACAATAAATTTCCCCTCCGTTTTCGCTACCAATTTCATTCGTCCTTTCCCCTCCGTATTCCCCACCAATTTCATTCGTCCTGTTTTTTTTTTAGCAGAGAGGTCCTATTTCAGAAGTCCACTTTTTGAAGTGCGTCGTTTTAGACGACTTCAGTGGGCGTTGTCGATCACCGCATGCAACCCAAGGGGTGCGAGAAGGAATCTTTGGGCGCATTTAGTGGCCATTAGTGGTGTGATTGTGGGCTTTTAGAGAGACGGGTGTGCAATGAAAGTGGTTGAGTTTCAAAAATTCCTTAGAAGTTCAGATCTTTGTTCGGGGTTTCGTTCTCTGAGGTTTCAAGGGTGAGGGTTCAAAATTGTGGTTTTAGTGTTGAATTAAGGTTCRATTTTGTGGTTTTATTGTTGAATTAGAGGTTTGAATTTCACTAGATCTGAACTTTGCTGGTACTAATTTTATGGTTTTCTTTGTTCTTTTCTCTATTTTTGTTCATCTAATCATGTTTTAGGGGTTTAGTGCTTCCCTATGACGTTTTCCCTACTACTGGGACCTATGGGACCCTAAAAAAATCTCCATTCTCGGTTGTTTCCCAATGGTGGATTTAGGATTTCAACTCGTGACAATGAAGGCAGACTTTTAGGGTTTCGTTTGAGAGGCGAGGAGAGAGAAAGCATCATCATCATTAGTCTTACTCAGGTAGATCTCTAATTTTCAATTGGGTTTGTTGTTTTAAATCTTTGAAAATATGATTTTTAGGTCAATGTAGTTTGATTATTTTTTAATCGGGATATTACATCTTATTGTTAATCATGTTGCTTAATCATTTTATTTAGCTTATTACATTTTGTGAGTTACTACAGTTGCTCGAGTGTTGTTGTAGTGCTTTTTGAAGCGTACTGATATTTTATAGTGATATGGCAGAAGGATTTGGAGCCATCAAAGAGCGACAAGGTGGCATTGATCATGGAGTGCAGGGTAATGGAAACAGATTGGTGATGTGATAGATTATACCATTGAAAGTAGTGATGATGTAAATGATTATAATTGAATCAATGCATTCAATTTTGGTATGTTTAGCTCTTCTTTTGAAATAGATGATTGTTGGCGAATTCTTHTGAAAAATGGTTGTTTTGATTTTCATTACATTTGTTGTATTTAGTTGTGGAATTTGATGCTTTGAATTGTGTTTAATTGTATGGATTATTGCTTTACAATTGTATGTTGTATGGACTTGTATGGACTTGCATAAACTGTTGTCGTTGTGCTAGTTTGGTTTTTGTTAATTTTTCAAAATCAGGCTCAACGCATTTATTTTATGTTGGTTTCTTATTTCTATTTTGAAGGCTTTGGATAGGCTGGTGCTCTCGATTGTTCTCATGTATGTTTCGGTTTCAATTGACTCTTCCTTTCATTTTCCTTTTTTGAATTTGTGCTTAGTTTGCGTGGTTTTGGGATTAAATTTGTTGCTCCTTTGCTTTTGATTCCAATAGTAATTTGTTTGAGTCTTAGTGAATTTTGGTTTTATTTTGAGAATTTTATGGGTTTTATCAAGTTTTCTGGGAAAGCTTGTCTTGTTGAGGACAAGGAATAGGTTTCATTAGGCTAATTACCATTATTCTGGGAAAGCTAATGCGTGGACAATTTTATAAACTTCAGGGACATGCTAAATTGAAAGTAGCAAGTGGCCTTATGCTTCGAATTGAATTTTCTTTGTACTACCTCCGTAACACAATTCTCGCAACGATAAGACATTTTTCTTCTCTACTTTATGTCAAATCGTTGCGAGAATTGTGTTATGGAGGGAGTACTTTACATAGTCATCAAATCATCAAATGTGTGAACGATTTTATAAACTTCAATTATCAACCAAAGTTTAAAAAATCCCAATTACTTGTTGTTTACTTCCAAATCATAACATAAATTACAATGCTACATCGAAGCTTAATTTTAGCATAATGAGCAATGATATTCAACTTTCTTTGAGACATGAAGCCAATTCTTTTACTGATTAGTGAAAAATGGTTGCAAAGATCATTAGCTTAATAGCATTAATGTATGATGAGTACAATAGTCAACATCAAAAGTAACAAACAATATGATGACGAGGAAGTCGTTGCAATGGTTGAAGAAATACCTTCAAGTTCGCGAATGTTGCTAATTTTTCACCAAGAGTCTTTAGTTATGATTTTGAATCTGTTTGGTTGGAATTAAATTTTCTATATTGTCAGTGAGGTTAGTTTCTATGTCAAACTTGAGCAATTGAATTTGTCTTATGGATATAAGTATGTAAGTCTAGCTGCCCCTTCCCAGTAACAATTGAGCCAAGAATCTGATTCCTCACTATATAATATAGTGTAAAATCTCTAGATTAAGGCTTAGTTTTATGGATTTCTTCGCACCATTTATAAACAGTGATGCTTGTCCTTTAATTGAAGTTCTCTGTATATGATATGAGTTTATTTAAATAATGATAATAATTTAAGCTCCAATTTATACCTACTTAAAACTGTAGGTTATTTTTTTTCTTAGCATCTTCTTTTCTAAACTTTTTAGGTTATGAAGGGGACAACATCAATGATTCACCATGGAGTATGGAATGCTCAACAATCATAAAAGTGAAAACTTTACATATCATATCTCCTATTATAGTGGCCAAAAGTCCATTTTTTCTACAAGGTAATTTTCTTATTGTCTGTTTCTAACTACAAGGTCAAATCTTTAAATTTATAAGACTTATCAATTATGTTGGTGCAGCTATTCTCAAATGGTATGAGGAGTCCAAACAGAGGCACGTGACAATTTGTATTAATGCAGCAGGTATGCCCTCAAGCTTCTCTTGCGCTTTTTTTAACGAAAATTGAAAAGATCGGCATGTTTACTATTTGACTGAACTTACTCCATTTACATTGAATTGTGGTGGTTTTCTCCCATCATCAATGTGATTTCTTTTAGGCTAATGRACTTGCTTTATTTGAACTGGAATATTCGGTTGAATTATTAATCGATGCTAGTAAGATTTATTTATTTAATTTTTTCCTAAGCTATGCCCTTAAGGTAGTCGAGTTTCTAAGGAGTGCCAAACACTTTTCACATATCTAAGTAGTGCCCCTCAACTCCTTATCGATACTAAAATGTACCTTAATTGGGTGATCTGATTAAAAGTTAATTGAGACTATGATTTTGTGGCTTGAGTTTTGGTTGTTGGGGTTCTGATGACTAGGGTTACTCTCTCTTACCATTTGTTTGCCTTTTCTTTACTTTTTATTAAATTTATATGAAGTAGTTAACTTTAGGTGACGTGTAACCCTTGATTTTTTATTTGTCAATCAATTCATTCATTAGGATTTGATCAGACGATTAATTGAATTAGGTTTTATGATTAGTTGAATTGATTTAGGGTTTATTAGTAATCGAATTAATTGATTTGGGGTTTATGATTAATTTGTTTCTGGTAAATTTGTTAATTGAGGGTTGGGGTTTCTTGTCGAGGTTGTGGAAAGTCAATTTGGTATGATAATATTGATGGAATAATCTAAGCTCTTCACACAGAGAAGGTGTAAAACTTGAGGTATTTTGCTAAATTTCACTTCTTCATTTTTTTGAAGTACAAAGCTGAGGAATTTTAGGGTTTTGGTAATTAGGGGAAATTATTGCATAATTTGGAAAGATATMATTTCTTGTGTTTTTGGATAAGCATAAATTGCTTTTTTAAACCTAATAAAATTTTGAGTTTGACCCTGAAGATTTTGATTTATAATGAAATTAAATAATACGTTCCTNATGAAATTAAATAATACGTTCCTCGTATTCTTCATGGATGTCTTCAATCTCTCGAAGGAAAAACAAATTCTAAGTTTCTAACTTATTTTTTTAATACATATTTTGTCTTAATTTTTTCCACCTTTTAATCCTAGGGTATGTCACTGTGTTTGTTCAAGTGGTTTAGAGTTTAGACCATGTTTTGAATTCCAGACTTGCTTAGATACTGCTACATGAAAGTAAGGAAATGGTCTTGGAATCAGATGTTTGATTTCATCTTTCTTATCTTTAGTTCRGAAGTATGATATTTTATCCCCTGGTTGAGGGTTGTGACATTTGTGTGGAGGTAGTGAGGTACAGGCTACAGTCGTATCACTTGCYAAGGGTTGTGCTAATATTTTATTGGAAGATTCGACCCTTGAAAAGAAAGTGGTYTGGTGGTACCTTCTGGTATTGCATGCCTTGCCCCTGATGTGATAATYGTGCTTCTAGAGGTCGTGGACTAGGCTTAAGTGGCATAGGAGTTGATACGTAGGACAGTTAAATATAATGTATTTGACTTGATATTGAATTGGTTTCTGTGTAGTCATATCAGCTCGAGTGTTGGTGTGAAACACTGTTCTAATTCAGCTTTTTTGGGTTTAGTGTTCGTATCTTGTTCTTTCTGTCCTATATGACAAGCATCAACTTAAACTGTTTATACTTTTCTTTTAGTGTAATTTGGATCCTGTTGTTAGAAGGTGGTAGCTGGTAGAGCGTGTTGCCCAAATTTTAGGTAGGGGAACAAGATTTTTTTTCTGGCTTACTTGAGAGCTTGATGTTGGTAAGACAACAATTGCAGCCTTGTGGGGAGCCTTGCGCAAAGAAGGGATACGAATTGAAGGAAATAACCTATTATACCAAACAAATGAAGAACTACTTATGATCAGCATATCTCTGTCCTTTTACGCAAAGAAATAACGATTGGATTCTGGGCTATAAGGTGTTCCGGGAAAGAGCTGAAGCCTTCTTCCTTGGTTCAGATGTTAATTCTATGGTTCACAGTGCAGCCTGAGAATGTCTTGTGAAGAAGTTGTTACTTTCATACACTACATGTTCTGTTCTCATTTTAGAACAAATCATACTTCAGAGCTCGACTAAATATAACCTTAATCGTGTTATCCGATGAAGCATMTGTGTTTATACACTTGTCTTTGATMTGGATCTACAATTATGGATATTTTATATTTWAAGACATGTTTCTCATAATAGCTCAATATACTCGATTATTTTTTATTATACTGATGTAATTTGGTCTGATTTGAAATTCATATATACTCATTTGATCTGACTTATAATTGTGTATTAACTGAAGTAATCTGTATTTACTTATAAACTGATCGACTTGGTATGAGTTTGTGCAAATATTTATATCTAATTGAGTCTATACTTATATAATACTCGAAATGGTTTGCAATCCTTGATGTATTT
>SNQN01001445.1:53610-66972 GCA_008642245.1 Bassia scoparia
CTCATGTTACTCTTAAACTACCTGTGCTCCTTGGTGTTTCTGCTTCATTAGCCTTTTCTCTGAAAAATTGCGGTCATGTGAAGCTTAAACTTCACTTTAGATGACTTTTATTACAGTACCATTTATGGGTCCCAAAGTACAGCAAAAGGCACCATTCAAAAACAGTAGGAATCTAACCAGAAAAACAGGCCAAGGTAAAAAAAAAAATCCTCTTAAGCGAGCAATTGAATGATCAAAGTTCGGAAACACAACATACTAAGACTACGGGAAAGAACTCAACTTACAGAATCAAGCCGTAAACTGTAACAAATATAACTCATTCGTTCAAATGAGGTGAGACCCTTTGGTACTGGAGACTCATGCAAAACCAGTGTTCATAATGCTATGGGAAGAAGCAGAACACATTATTTCTTCTTTAGGGAGCCTTGGTGACCTTGGCCCAGTTGGGTCCTTCTTCTCACATTCTTGATACACCACAAACAACGTTTGCCTCATGTCCTGACGGGAAACGACCAAGGGGTGGGTACTCTGAGAAGTCTCCACCACCATGGGCTTGGTGGAATCATCTTAATCATACCGGCATCACCGTTCTTCAAGAACTTGGGCTCCTTCTCGAAGCTCCTTACCTGAACGCCTGTCGATCTTGGTCACCAACTCGGCAAACTTGACAGCAATGTGAGAGGTGGGCAGTCCAACACTGGGGCGTAACCATTACCAATCTGTCCAGGGTGGTTCATGATAATGACCTGAGCAGTGAAGTTGGCAGCCTCCTTGGCAGGGTCGTTCTTTGAGTCGGAAGCAACGAAACCACGCTTGATATCCTTCACAGATACATTCTTAACGTTGAACCCAACATTGTCACCGGGAAGAGCTTCTGGAAGAGACTCGTGGTGCATCTCAACTGACTTAACTTCAGTAGTCAATCCAGTAGGACCAAAGTGACAACCATACCGGGCTTCAAGACACCAGTCTCAACACGTCACGGGCACCGTTCCAATACCACCAATCTTGTAGACATCCTGAAGTGGCAGACGGAGGGCTTGTCTGAGGGCCTCTTTGGCTCATTGATCTGGTCAAGAGCCCAATAAAGGGTTGGTCCTTGTACCAGTCAAGGTGGTGGACTCTCAATCATGTTGTACCCTCGAACCCAGAGATGGGGACGAAAGCAATTTTGTCAGGGTGTAACCAACCTTCTTGAGGTATGATGAGACTTCCTTGACGATTTCATCAAACCTAGACTTTGAGTACTGGGTGTGGTGGCATCCATTGTTCCACGAAGCAAATGAAGAGTTAGAACAAACAATCTACAAAAATTCACAAGCTACGCTTTCAACAAAGCAAAGCTAGAAAGACATAAACAAAAAGATATTTCTGTACCTTGTTACAGCAGCAAATCATCTGCTTGACACCAAGGGTGAAGGCAAGAAGAGCGTGCTCACGGGTCTGACCATCCTTGAGATACCAGCCTCAAAACCTCCAGTGGTGGAGTCGATAATGAGGATGGCACAGTCAGCCTGGGAGGTACCAGTAATCATGTTCTTGATAAAGTCACGATGTCCTGGGGCATCGATGACAGTGCAGTAGTACTTGTTGGTCTCGAACTTCCACAAGGCAATATCAATGGTAATACCACGCTCACGCTCGGCCTTAAGTTTGTTCAAGAACCCATGCGTACTTGAAGGACCTCTTGTTCATCTCAGCAGCTTCCTTCTCGAATCTCTCGATCACACGCTTGTCGATAACCTCCAAGCTTGTAGATCAAGTGACCGGTGGTGGTCGACTTTCCAGAGTCGACATGTCCAATGACCACCAAACTGATATGAATCTTTCTTTCCCATGACTGATAAATTAGCTTAATTGTCGAAAAAGAAGATGGTAATTAGTTTAGAATTAGAACACCCTTCCAAACTTTAAGCACTTACATTATACTTACAAGTGCAACGATCTAATGCAAAATCTTTGATTTACACGAACCTTGCAAATTAGAATTCTAATGTATGAAGAAATTAATGTTCTACATCAAATTTCGGGGCATGCAGAAGCTACTCTGTTCCACTACTAACCAATAACTAAAATTAATTCACAGAACAACAGCAACTACAATACCAACATATATTCCACAATTTTTCACGATCCAACAATAATCATCAATTCTCAGAAATCCCTGAATACTTCGCTTGAAGCTAAAAATCGGCACTACACATTACATTTGCACTTAAACAGCAAGATAATAATCATCAAGCTAATATCATCTTTGAAAGTCAGTTGAATCTAAAGACTAAACAATGAACAAACAAACTGAATTAAGTAGCATACAAATGATCAGGTAAATTACTGATTTAAGTCAACCACACTGAGCATAACATTCCAGCAGCAATATCTTAGTTAATGTAAAGTTACTACTGTCTACTGCTAAGCAAGTTGAGCAGCTACGAACTTTAATCGATCAATTCATCAAACTACCGTGAAATTCATTGAAGAGATGTCGAATCAAAATCTGACAAACCATGAGATAAGTCCAGCAAACAAAAATGAAAATGCAAAACAGAACAAGCTGGAGCAAATTGGACAGCACGAACTAATCAATCAATCTGATCATCAACAAATACACCAGAAATGCATTGAAGAAAGACGTAAATCAAAATCAGACAAAACATGAAAATAACCATTCAAACAAAACGGTAAAATACAGCCATTACATCGAAGTGAAGCAGAGCAGAAACGTAACATGCAAAAGAGAAAACATGAGAAGAGAGCGAGAGACTTACTGAGAGAAGAAACCTTAGCAGCCGCCGTGAGGAGAGAGACAGAGGGAGAAGGATAGGTTGTTGAGGGGAGAGAGAGAGTTATAGTGAATTGAAAATGGCAAAAAAAAACATGGTGCCAAACCGCTGGCGCAATGGCGTTTGGGCCGAACGGTAGCCATGTGACTTCGTGCGACTGGTTTTTCAATCAGATTTCAAAAACACGCTTTTTTTATTTTGGACACAAGAGGGGGAAATTAAGAGCTTTTCAACGAGGTACAACACTTTTTCCCCTGCAAAAACGACAAATCATGGAATTTAACATGAAATGAAGTTACTCTCAATAATCAATCACTATGTTATTATCCACGCGATACAATGCACGATATAAAATAATAAATCTATGTAAACTATTATAAAGAAAAATTCTTGTCTTTTCATTTTCGTTTATGTAATTGAATTTTTAAAAATCCAATAAAATATATATAGAAATTGTCAAAATTGATGAGGAAAACATGATAGGAGTACAATATTAACAAAACACTACGTCATGTTTGATATTTATTCCTGTTTATGCAACAAAAAAACATTAATTGAAAACGTAACATAATTCATTGAAAAAAAAAATTATATTTTTACTATAAAATTTATAGTTTGTAAATCTTTCAATTTAGTAAATTCTATTTTACTTTCTTTGTTAAATTATAAATATTGATTTATGTGCATTGAATTAAGAAGAATTTTGAATTTGATTGGTGTTTTTTTCTTTTGAAACTTTTATTTGTAGCATAGTAATATTTCTTACTTTAGAGGGTACATAGTAATTAAATAGGGACACCAATTGCCCCTTTTCCCTTGTGTAATAGAGATCAATAATCACACCAATATCAATAATCTATATAAAAGTCCTATCAAACATAACCCAGTGGGAGCAATAGTGTCCCGTATTAACTCATCAATTAATGTTTAAAATATAAATAAAAACATAAGTCAAACATTAAATAATCAGATCTATTCTCAGTAATTTTGGAAATGTAAAGTCAATACGGTATTTTTTATTTTTTTGATACAGTAGAAGAATATTTTTATCAGGACAAAACACCTCATACAACCTAAACTTCAGATCTAACAAAGACAAAACGCACTAAACTGTCAAAAACATCTCATTACAAATATTCTAGATATAGCCACAACTAACTTATCCTTTTCTAGAAATTTTCCCCCAGAGAAAAACCACTTTATTATTCTTTAAGGATTATGCCTAATGCTCGAATCTGAAGATATTCCTCCAAAATTTTTATTTATTAGTATACAGAGAAAGTAATAATGTGTGTTGTTGAAAAGTAATTTGTGGAGTAACTAGATATGTTTGACTTTATTAAATAGGTGAAGAAAGTAATAATATGTGTTCATTAGTTACTGTAAAATGCTAAGTAAATTGGAGTTAGTAAGTAGTAAATAATCTCTAATAAGACAAACATTAGGAATCTTTATTAGGAAACGAGACAAAGCAAAGGAACAGAGGGAGTAGACAGTTAAGGGAATGAATGGACTGATTGAAATAAACAAAGCAAAGACACTACATAAAAGATAGGAATCCCTAAATTTCTTAAATTTATGATGTTTTGTGTATATTTTTTGCATGGTCCACTTTTGTGTTTAACACTAGATTTTTTCAAGGTGATAGATTTAGAGAATCTACCCTAGAGTTGAACTCCAGGGGATCTGATTCTACATAAGATAGGGTTGTGTTGTTTATTTCCATGTCATTTTATAGTATTATAACTGTCTGTGCATCTATTGTGCGTTAACATAAATTGATCATTTTTATTATTTAATATATGATTAAATAGCATTTATAGTTCTACAAAGTTGTGAAAGCTCATTGAATAGTTAGATTTCATTTATGGATGAGAGTGAAACATGATTTGTATAAGTTAGGTATATGAAAACTATTTTAAAAATTAAGTCAAATTATATTTGATTTATTCTAAATAAATTACTTTCCATTTAATCAGTAATTTCATTTTCTTATTGTGAGTGATTATTGATATTAATTTATTGTTGTAGGTATTTTTTCTTTGTCGAATAATTATGTAACATTCAATATCAAGATTCTATTATGACTGATGGAAGGGAGAGGCTCATGGCGGTTAGACGATTACGGAAGCAAATTAGTCTTAAGAACCGAATATTAGGTTCAAACTCAAAATGTACTTACAATATGGTTTTTGTAAAAATCTAGAGTGGTTTGGAGTTGAAAACTTTGAAAATTCGGTATTCATTTTGTTAAGTGGTGGGAGCGAGAGAACCAAACCAAACCGAACACGATTCTTCTTCTTCTGTTTTTTTTCAGATGTCCACCAGTCAACAAAACCACTTGCCGGAGAACACAATTTTGACCGTTCAATAACTAAATATATGATTTAAGAATAATTATAAAAAACTAGATATTTGAATATATTATTAACGGAACGAATCTAATGAATCCATTTGACTATATTTTCATTACTGTGAAGCACAAAACTTGGTCAAAAGTCTTCCTGTGATAGTGCAAAGTAACTGGGGCACTAAAAAAAACGGGAGAAGTATTAAAGTGCTTAATTGTAGCGCCCGTAATTTTCTCGCCTAATAGCCGCGAAACCTAGCAGATCATATGTACATGTCTTCACTCGTCAAATCAAACATTACTTCCAATCCCAATAGCTCTATTTGTTGGAGTTAGTTGCGATTAATTTGTTGGACATAGTTGTTATTTTGGATTTAGTTGCCACTTGTGTTATTGTTGTATATTCCCGAACAAATATTACATTATTATTGAACTCTAATAGTGAAATGGTGCAATCTACGGTTCAAAATTAAAAATCAAACAAAACCAAACATATTAAGAAATCGATGATTTGGATCAAGGACTATAAACCGGAATTTTCTGGGTTTGGTTGTGCTGAAGGATACATAATTGATTTGAGTTGGTTTCAAAGTTTTAAAACCCAAAATAAGACGGATTGGATGTAGTTGCGTTGAAGATTCAAATCGAATATGCACCTAGTGATGGTGTCTAGTGATTGCTATTTTTACCCCCATCCTTAAATAAGTAACAAAACAACCAAACACTTTAAATTTAACTAATAATAAAGTAAAATCATGTTATATAAGTATTATATGTATAAAATAAACTATGTAATCAGTAAACAAATGGCAAACTATAAATGAATGTTTAGCCAATAAATTTACAATCAAACAATCACAGATTTTTTCAAAATTTTACAACTTAAAATATTGTCAAGTTAAAAACATATTGCTTTCACGAAACAACTCATTATCATAATACTAATTTTTACTTATAAGTTCGTTTATTCATCTTTGTTAAAACATTATTTTACTATTTCCATAATGAAAATAGTAAAGTCCATATACATTCTCTAGGTGTACAACGCCATTTATAGACAATTGTAGTATGGAAATAAAACGCCAGCATAAAAACTATAAATTTCATTTATATTGATTGTTGCATTGGATTAAATTGAGTTGAATTTTATTAGGAATAATTTTATTGTTTTTGTTAATCTATTCATCGCAGATATACAAAGTAACTTAATAAGGGACACCATTAATTCTCATTCACTTGCATAATAAAATTGGAGTGTAAACATTTCACGTTTGGCTAACATGTATTTAGGTTTGAATTTCTAATGGTTTGGTGCAAAAATTAAAGTCATATTCACTGACTTACAATTGAATCTCGTATCAACCTACTCCACGACCCACCAATCTCCAGTAAAGTAAGAGTGTCACCACTGCCCTTTGTTGGAAGCTGGTAAATTTGTAATTTTGAGGTATTCCACACATGCTATTGGGTTACTTTTAATTAGAGAAGTTCAATCTTAAGTTAATTAAAAGAAAAAAAAATCATCTCAACAGCCTCTCCATTTCACAGTGGTAAATCAAGCTAAATAAAAAGTTGTGTAGGCTCGTATAGTCCTCCTGGTAGCTAAACATAGGTGGTCAGAAAGCTTTTCAATGTCAACATATGAATCAACAGTTTAAGTAAATTTAGTATTGTGGTGTTTAAAATCCAGAAAATGGATTCGAAAAAATAGCCCTTGAAGAGAGCAAGCAAGCAAGTTAAGAATGTGTACAACAGAAGTCGAAGGGAAACGGTGCAAAGATTAAGCATGTGTGATGCTCATGTCTCGACCTCCTTAAAACACATCATCGTACTATTTTTTTTGCCATTTATTTTTTTTTAACAAAAAAACGAGATAGGTTTTCTGTGGCACCTTTTCGTTCTCACTGCCTTATATAAAGAAATCAGAAAAAACAACATCTTTGTTCGCTCTCAACCACACAGTTGTGAATTTCTGCCATTCTTTCCCCTTCTTATTTTTCTCTCTCAGGTTTGCGAGATCTCCAGTTCGCTCCTCATCTCTTCCTCTTCGACATCTTCGTTTTTGTGTTTTGCTACGATCGTGCTTGACTTTTGTTTGATGAGTTTATCGTGTTGTTTGATGATATATATATGAGCTTTATGTTGTCGTTGATTGTTGTTGTGGTTTTAAGATTTATAATCAATGTTTTCGTGTTGTGATTGTAAGGTTTATGTCAGAATGAGATTTTAACGTCCTTGTTTGCGTTATATGTTTTAGCTCTGTATTTGATTGAGAGTCGTTGTGATTGTTCTTGAGTTTAAGATTATAAATCAATGTTTTTGTATTGCGATTAAAAGTTATTGTTTTAGGAGATGATGATTTTTAACGTCTTGTTTTCATTCAAAATGATTTTGATCATGCTATGGTTTGAGCTATAATCGACTAATCGTTTGCTTACTATGAAATGTTTAAAATCGTAAGCTAAAGATGATTTTGCAGTTTAAAATTGTTTTTTTGGTTTTAAATCTATTTAAGATTTAAGATCAATGTTTTCTTATGCGATTTTATTGTTATTTGATTGGAAAGTGACGATTATGACGTCGTCTAATTTGTGTTACATTTTTTAACGATCACTATTTTTTGTTTGTCATTTTCTCATAAATGTTTAATATCATATTATGAGGCATATAACTAGTGTTTTTATGTATCTAGTTTAGATCTATAATCGATTTATCATACGGAACATATTTTGAATTTTGGCTGCTGCTAATGAAAATAGATATGTTTAAATTTTGTATGACGATGACGATATTTGCGTTTTTTGTTAGTCTGTTGCGTTTCCCAGCTCAATCATTTATGTATTTAATGTTTGTGTGTGATTTATGCAACATGAATGTATAGATGTCATATGAATAATATAAGATCTATAAAATATGTAGTAAGAGAGGAAATTATCACCTGTAAATTAATAAATCAGCTTATTCTTAAAAATTATAATTATATAATGTGAAGTACTATTGATTGTCAACTATTAAATTAATTATTTGATTTTATTGATTCTTAATCGTTTTTGTCGTGAATGGAATACAGTTTACACCATGGTTATGTGGCACGTATTATGTTTCTATTTTATTATTCTGTTCTAATAGGACAACAGGTTCACCACTCGTTTATATATCTTCTTATGTTA
Source organism: Bassia scoparia (assembly GCA_008642245.1). NCBI lineage: Eukaryota > Viridiplantae > Streptophyta > Magnoliopsida > Caryophyllales > Amaranthaceae > Bassia > Bassia scoparia. The sequence continues at coordinate 61,914 of SNQN01001445.1, forward strand.
TTCTTTGATTAAATACAGTAGGTGACTGATTTTTGTAGGTTTGACACCATTGTTTGTGAATGTACTTTTCATTTTAAAATTAGATTTGCTAAATAGCAATGTGTCAAATGATGGTTTAGTTCTTCTAGAAGATGTTGAAACGACTAATCCTTATCTTCTATTTAGTTAGATTTAATGATAATCATACATATTTTATTAGTCTATTTGTCTTTGTTTTTAAGTTGGTTTTCACTATGGGGTTCTCTATTTGTATGAGTAGTAAATGTGGGAGTTTGGGGACTCTGTTTTGACACGAGAACAGGGGTGGTAGCTTTTTCTGTCTTCAAGATCTAACTGGTTAATTTCATAATTGCAGTTGAATACTTGCTAAGATATCATGGGTAAGGAACAAGCTTCACACAGTTTGGTCGTCCATCGGACATGTCGACTCTGGAAAGTCAACCACCACCGGTCACTTGATTACAAGCTTGGAGGTATCGACAAGCGTGTGATCGAGAAGTCGAGAGGAAGCTGCTGAGATGAACAAGAGGCCTCAAGTACGCCTGGTTCTGACAAGCTTAAGCAGAGGTGAACGTGTATTACCATCGATATTGCCTGTGGAAGTTTTGAGACCAACAAGTACTCTCTGCACCGTTATCGATGCCCCTGGTCACCGTGACTTTATCAGAACATGATTAACTGGTACTCCGGCTGACTGTGCACCTCATCATGACTCCACACTGGAGTTGTAGGCTGGTATCTCAAGGATGGTCAGACTCGTGAGCATGCTCTTCTTCCTTCACCTTTGGTGTGAGCAATGATTTGTTGTTGAACAGGTAAACACATCGTTATTGATTTGAACTTTATGCTCTTTTTAATAAGTTGAATTACCATCTACAAAGTCTTTATTTGGTTTCAAACTCTTGACTTACTTGTGTTATGAAACAGATGGATGCCACCACACCAAGTATCTAAGGCTAGTTTGATGAAATTGTCAGGAAGTCCATCCTACCCAGAAAGGTTGGTACACCCTGACCAAGGTGCATTGTCCAATTTCTGGTTCGAGGGTGACAACATGATTGAGAGGTCCACCAACCTCGACTGGTACAAGGACCAACTCTTCTTGAGGCTCTTGACCAGATCAATGAGCCAAGAGGCCTCAGACAAGCCCCTCCGTCTCCCCAATCCAGGATGTCTTACAAGATGGAGGTATTGGAACTGTGCCAGTCGTCGTGTTGAGACTGGTTGTCTCAAGCCTAACATGCTGGTTACCTTTGGTCCTACTGGATTGACAACTGAAGTAAGTCGTGTGATGATGCACCACGAGTTTGCAGAGGCTCTCCCCTGGTGACAATGTCGTTTGGTTTCAATGTTAAGAATGTGTCTATCAAGGATCTCAAGCGTGGTTACGTGGCTTCAGACTCCAAGAATGACCCTGCTAAGGGGGCTGCAAGCTTCAGTTCTCAGGTGATCATCATGAACCATCCTGGACAGATCGGAAATGGTTATGCTCCAGTGCTCGACTGTCACACCTCTCACATTGCTGTCAAGTTTGCTGAGCTGATGACCAAGATTGACAGGCGATCTGGTAAGGAGCTTGAGAAGGAGCCCAAGTTCTTAAAGAACGGAGATGCTGGTATGGTTAAGATGATTCCAACCAAGCCCATGGTGGTGGAGACCTTCGCAGAGTACTCACCATTAGGTCGTTTTGCCGTGAGGGACATGAGGCAGACTGTTGCTGTTGGTGTCATCAAGAGTGTTGATAAGAAGGAACCAACTGGTGCCAAGGTGACCAAGGCTGCCGCCAAGAAGAAATGAACCGTCACAGGAATGCTCCCTGCAGATGAGAATTGTTACGAGCTCAATTTATATAAATACTCAGCGGTATTTGTTAGTAGCGTCTATGTTTTATGCASTAGGCTTTGTTTTGTGGTTTGTAGGCTAGTCTCATCACCAACGTCGAGCACCTTATCGCAGCATTGGGTACTTGATCGTCGGTGGTGAGGTTTTGAGACCTTTTAAGCTATGTTTATGCGTGTTTGTTTTTGTTTTGTCGTGGATTTAAATATTACCTCAGCAACTCTCCTCTATTAGGGGAATGCTACGTTTTGAGTTAACGACTATTGCTACTCTATTAATAATTTGCGAGTCTCTCAGTATCTTACAATCTTACATTAGTTATTCTATTAGGCATGCAGCTCCTTAAAATTCCGATTAGAGTACAATGCTGCATTCACAAAAATCACAGGTTTATGGAAAGTCACAAGTCACAACATTGTTTTGTTTGGTTTCACATTTTTCGTTCTTTTGTCTTGCAATTTCTTACTGTATTATTTCTAAATACCACCTTTTAGTTCCACATTCGATAAATTACTACTCGTATCTTGTAAGAACGTTGCATAGTCTCTCTTTTGAAGCAGCAAAGTTAGCACGAGAAAAACCTCAATTGAGGTACAGCGTACTTGTTGGCTTCCTTTCAACTGCGAGGAGCCGAGGAATTCATATCTTTACAATGTACAATTGTACATATGCCCTTAGTTGGGTAAAGGATACAATAACTGAGAAACGAAGCTAGCACGTAAACAAAAATCCTACTGACCTAATAAATATGGCATTTCCAATAGGCCAGTGAAACTCTCACATATACTTGTAGATAGCTAACTAAAGCCATCTGCAACAGCTGAAGCCAATATGTTCAACATGTTCGGTAATACATCGTATTCCAAAGGTGCTCCTACATACTCACATACTATATAGGATCCCCTTGTGCCTGTGGGAGAAGACAAACTACAAAGTCACAATACGATTGAGAGTGACTTGAAAATACAAGAATTTAAATTTTGTTCAGTCAGACCATCGCAAGAGTAACAGAGTCCACCAAGCTCCCATGTTCCCAGGAAAACATAATTGAACAGAGAATGGTACTAGATCGAAGCCCACACAAAAGCATTAGCATCTGGAGCAACATAATGTTCAGGAAGCAATGATAATCGGATGGACTTCAAAGAACTAATGGATACTACGACTGGCCACTATTCTCTCCTTTGGTAACATAATATACTACCTATCCCAAACTTACATCAGTGGTGCACGTCTAATTGCCTGTCAGCTACTAACTCATGTATTGAAAAACGAATTATGATCCTCTATATTTTCAATCTACAACATCCGTATCTACTTTGATAAAGCATTATAAACAACGTCACTTTTCTTGCCGCCTGTCAGACATCCAATATCAAATAGTATCGTTCACCATTCCCTTATGAGAATTGCGAGAGGCCCTTGACTCTTGAAAGATAATCCAAAGCTCATCTTGTGAACCTGTCTTATCTCCAGCTACAAGTATATTACGAAATAAGAGCGGTCCTCGTGGACCTGACTTACGTAGCATATTATGAATTAATGATAAATTATAATAAATAAATAATAATAATATATAATAATAATAGATAATAATAATAATTCAAACTTTAACAATCATAATGTTTATTGCATCATGTACAGTAAGTAGTGGTAGTGGATTTGGCTCTGGTAAGTTAGACTTAACGAAATTCGATTATGTTTAAGTCACTCGTGATACTCAGTATACCACACAATGGTTTCTATCGTTTGTTGGGGGAAAAAGATAATTCTCACAATTTCTAAAATATCCAACATATTATGATATATTGAGTACATAAAATCCATTTTTAAAAATTGACTAGTTGAGTATAACAGAAAATCACTATAAAGGAAGAACATCATAATAGAAAATAAAACATTTCATACAATAAAATACCTTCGAAGTTTGGAGAAGCTTCCACTGAAGCTTCTTACCAGCCATCAGTTATTATAACCGCCAGCACTTCGATGATGGGAAAAAGCTAGAAAAATCATATGGCTGCAAAAGATTGAGAGTTAGCGAAAAATATTGATTTGATCCTGCAAAAATGGTTGTGCAATCATGGGTTGTTTAATTTTTGGAATTTCATCATCGATTAGAGATTTGGATTTAAATCGATGGCTATGCAGTTGTCTTGGCAAGGGATGGCTAATTGGCTATGCCGTAGCTGATGTGGACACAGTACAAGGGATTTTGATTGTGGTTGATGGGATCAGAAGGTTTATGTGTGTTAATGATGGACGATCAGCCAGCTAGGTGGTTATTAATGGCAAACATAGTAGACATCCCATCCTCTTTTTTTTTTTGAAGCCAATCCCATCCTCTTTGGCCGCACTTCCCTCTAATATACTGTAATTAACTTGATAACAAGCCCTCCTCCCATGAATTTTCAGAAAAATTGCCTACAAGCCCGTGTTTTCCAAGCATAGTATCTATGGAGTAATGAAAACGAAGTGTATATAACATTATACATTCAACACACGCACGCTCCTCCGTTTCAAAATGATGCAGACATTAGGAAAAGAAAGAGCCGGATACATGGAAGAATATCCTCACAGCAAGAAATGACTGGACAATCAAATCAATAAACCCGGAAGCTAAGCGTCCATAAGTATAGCACTGCAGCCAATATGGGTTCTGAACCCTGCAAAAAGAAAGAACCGGATGTATGAATATATTAAACGATTTCACTGTAGTGATAGTGATACATAATGGCCTTGATAACTCTAAAGTCTTCAACAGATTAATTTGGATTTCGGGTTAATCCTCGTAAACCCTAAACTTAAGTTAACCTTGGCCATTAATTATAACAAACATAATACAAGATTATATCTGGCAAACAAAATTGAAAAACACATCTTGCTCGACATTATGAAGACAGTCTGTTGACTGTCAAGTTAAGATTATCAGTGGGATTCAGTTTTTATCTGACTATTATTGCAGAAACACATCCTAGGTCTGGTTAAGTCTGGTGTGGTCAGGTGAAGATATTCAGTTGATATGTAATGAAAGAACACGCAGAATCACCTTTCACTTCTTAGTGAAAACTGATTTGTTGAATAATGATTATTTTTACAAATCAAAGAGACATGCAAAATAACTTTTCACTTCTTCACCCCTGTCAAAGACTGAATCTTGTTGGGGATACAGTGCAATATTTTTATGGCGATGTTGGCTGACTAGGTGCGTGAACAGGTT
>SNQN01001445.1:66997-95350 GCA_008642245.1 Bassia scoparia
TAATTATTAATAATAATATAATAATATAATATATATTAATATAAATAATTAATATAATATAATTATATAATATATATTAATAATTAATATAATATAATATAATAATATAATATATAAATATTATATTATATTAATATAATACTAATATAATAATAAATAATAATATATAATATTAATAATAATAATTAATAATATATAATAATATAATATTAATATATAATATATAAATATAATAATAATATATTAATATTATATAATAATTACTAATATAATTATATATAATATCAATAATATTATTAATATATAATTATATAATAATAATTATAATAATTAATAATAATAATAAAATAATTATAATAATTAATATATATATATATATATATAATAATAATAATATAATAATTATTAATATAATAATATTATATATTAAATAATATAATAATATAATAATATAATAATATAATATAATAATATAATAATAATAATAATATAATATATATATTAATTATATATATTATAATAATTATATATAATATATTAATAATATAATTAATATATATTAATAATATATAATAATATAATTATAATATAATATAATAATATATATAATAATAATTTATTATATATATAATATATAATTATAATAATTTAATTAATATATATAATTAATTTATATAATAATTAATAATATAAATTATTAATAATATATAATAATTAATAATTAATATATAATATTAATAATATATACATTATATTAATATCAATAATTAATTTATATTAATATTAATTATAATAATATATTAATAATTAATATAATAATATAATATAATATAATAATATATAATATTATATAATATAATAATATAATTAATAATATATATTAATTATATATATAATATATTTAATATATATTATATATAATATAAATTAATATAATATAATAATAATAATATTAATATATATATTTTAATATAATATATATAAATATAATATATAATATATTATATTATAATATAATATAATAATAATAATTATATTAATATAATAATAATAATAATATATAATTAATATATATATAATATATTAATGATATATTAATATATATATATATAATATATATATATATAATAATTAAATCTTTAACAATCATAATGTTTACTTGCATTCAGTGTACAGTAAGTAGTGGTAGTGGCATTTGGCTCTGGTAGTTGATTACGATTTTATGTTTAATGTCAGACTCTGATATCAATATACCACACAATGGTTTCTATCGTTTGTTGGGGGAAAAAGATAATTCTCACAATTTCTAATATCAACATATTTATGATATATTGAGTACATAAATCCATTTGAAAAATTGAACTAGTGAGTATAAACAGAAATCACTATAAAGGAAGAACATCATATGATAAATAAAAAAACTTCATCAATAAAATACCTTCGAAGTTTGGAGAGGCTTCCACTGAGCTTCTTACCAGCATCAGTTATATTTAACCGCAGCACTTCGATGATGGGAATAAAAGCTAGAAAAATCATATGGCTGCGAAAGATTGAGTGTTAGCGAAAATATATTGATTTCCTGCAAAAATGGTTGTGCAATCATGGTTGTTTAATTTTTGGAATTTCAATCATCGATTAGAGATTTGGATTTAAATCGATGGCTATGCAGTTGTCTTGGCAAGGGATGGCTAATTGCTATGCCCGTAGCTGATGGTGGACACAGTAAGGGATTTTGATTGTGGTTTGATGGGATCAGAAGGTTATTGTGTGTTAATGATGGACGATCAGCCAGCTAGGTGGTTATTAATGGCGAAACAGTTAGACTCCCATCCTCTTTTTTTTTTTGAAGCCAATCCATCTCTATTTGGCCGCACTTCCCTTTATATACTGTAATTAACTTGATAACAAGCCTCATCCATACTTTTCAAGAAAAATTGCCTACAAGCCGTGTTTTCCAAGCATAGTATCTATGGAGTAATGAAAACGAAGTGTATATATACATTATACATTCAACAACGCACAGCTCCTCCGTTTCAAAATGATGCAGACATTAGGAAAAGAAAGAGACGGATACATGGAGAGAATATCACTCACAGCAAGAAATGACTGGACAATCAAATCAATAAACCCGGAAGCTAAGCGTCCATAAGTATAGCACTCAGCACCATATATGGGTTCTGAAACCTGCAAAAGAAAAGAACCGGATCGTATGAATATATTAACGATTTCACTMTAGTGATAGTGATACATAATGGCCTTGATTAACTCTKAAGTCTTCAACAGATTAATTTGGAATTTCGGGTTAATCCCTCGTAAACCCTAAACTTAAGTTAACCTTGGCCATTAATTATAACAAACAATAACCAAGATTATATCTTGGCAAAAGCAAAACTTGAAAAACACATCTTGCTCGAKATTATGAATGACAGTCTGTTGACTGGTCAAGTTGAAGATTATTCAGTTGGATTCAGGTTTTTATCTGACCATATATTGCAGAAACACATCCTAGGTCTGGTTAAGTCATTTGTGTGGTCAAGTTGAAGATTATTCAGTTGAATATGTAAATGAAAGAACCACGCAGAATCAACCTTTCACTTCTTCAGTGAAAACTGATTTGTTGAATAATGATTATTTTCTTACAAATCAAAGAGACATGCAAAATAAACTTTTCACTTCTTCACCCCTGTCAAAGACTGATCTTGTTGGGGATACAGTGCAATATTTTTTATGGCGATGTTGGCTGACTAGGTCTCATATTATGAGGCACATCAGATGCACTTTGAGCTTTAAGTATACATGGCTGCTATAGCAACCTAGTAGAATGATTTCATCAAATAACTTACTCAATTAAGTAAAATCCAGATATGTCTTCCTTCCTTATTTAAAACTTTATTACACTTTACGATTCAAACGACATAGGGGATATAGATATTTTATTTGGACATCTCACACCAAATGGTTGCTAGCTTTTAGAAGCAGAGGAAGTATAAGACAAGGGTAGAAAGATAATAGTCGCCACAATATATAATAATACTTGTTAGATAATCATATAACCATACCTTTCGTCACCCWTAGAAATTTTGTATTCAAGAGGTTCATAAAGCTTTGGATATTTTAGTAGACCGCTTTCATTAGAATTAAGGAACTTTTATCGATATCTAATTATTAGATCAAACCATGAAGACTTAGCTACACACCTTATCTGTGAGACGGAAGAAGTGCTTGTCTACACAAAATCAAGGGCAAGCAGACTGAAATCAAAAAATTAAAAGGCAGTAAGTTAAAGAAGCGATGGAAAAGAAAAACAATAATAAAAAAAAGAGAAACAAACAAATCATTCATAAAAGAGAGGAGATGGCTGTGTTAGAGCCATCTCTCGTTTGGAGATCAGATCGATCTCATTCCCCTATCTTACAGATCAAGTCCAGATAAGACGCATACGGTCATACATTATACTCAGCTCACCACAAATTCATATATTACGGACATCTATGTCGTTATAAATGTGCAACGCAAAATGGGAAAATCAAAGGATGGGGATGCATCTCCTATGATAGTTTATGGCATAGGACAAAGAGCTTTGGTTCATAGTTTCACTACTTGACTCCAAAGAATTGACAAATTTGTAGGTGAAGAATAAAATAATTCTCTTTTAAAAAATAAAAAATAAAAAGAAAGCAGGAAAGACAGTGGATTTGTGATAACTGATTAGCAAGTATTACTACATACTCACAGGTAGCTCGCGAAAGGTGCGACAAGGAGGTCGTTGCAGTTTACCGGTTAGTGTAGTTTTTCTCCCTGCACTCCAACCCATCTCATGGTGCAGTATAGGAATGGTCAGTAATGTTCCCAAATCTGATAATTTTCAAAGATATAATAAACAACAGTTTGAGTGAAAGAAACAGGACCAGGAACGAAAAACATACAGTGTGAATGTGATGCATCAACTTCGGACAATGACTATATGAACAACCATGCCAAATCGAAATCCCAGTGGTATTAAATAGTCATTTTAAAAATTGTTAATGGTGCTAAACTAGTTTACTAACAGGTATGAGACGCAAAGACACAAAAGGCATCGGTTTACGTGTTACAAGAAGAATCATGAGCGTGCAAACAAAGGAACTATAAGCCAAGCATACAGTAGAGAAAGAAATCAACAGATGGACAAAAGAGTATAATAGACGCATAATAACAATGTTACCATTTTGAAGCTGGTAGTGCATCGATGGGGTACTACAAAAGACATATCAGCACCGTTGTTGAATCCAATCACCTTCTCCAAAACAGAAAAGGAAATACAAGCATAGCATCAACAACAAGTTTGTCCGTCACTGTGCGAGGTCCGACATAAAAAAATGATTAATTCAGTGCCTAGTAAAAGAAGCAGATATCAACTAAAAAGCAAACACTCTGGTAACTACATGGTGAAGAGTGATGTGGGAAGATGCGTAAAATCACTGAGTAATAGCATCCATCAGCGTAGTACATTAGTGTCAGTTGTTGCTTTGCTCAAGCATGACAATCAATAGATAAAGAAAACAAGAATTCAACACCAATAATTTAATGCTAAACAAAAAACGAAAAAATGTGTAGAGCAATCATAACAAACGGAGTGACTGTCGTTTCAAAGGTTTTCATCAAATTTGTGGTTTCCGATAAAACGTCTGACGGCACGTCCGTGCGGACAGCAGCTTACGTTGGCAACGCGAGACGATTCCAAGAATTCTTTGTCATGAATCTTCTCAACGGATTCAAATGGCGATCTTCAAAGAAACAACACAATTAGCTTGGAATGTTGTAAACACAAGTAAAACAAATTCCATTATTAGTATTTATTATTAGTTATTATATTATTTTTTTTACGAGGTAATGTAAGAATATAATTCATTACAAATGTAATAACCTGAATATTATCCGACACATTATATATAGGCATAGCTAATGTAGAAAATTAGTAACATTAGCAACACTCGAAGTAGCATCCAAACTTCGACGGAATTGTGTCACCGTTAAAAGGCAATCAACTTGAGGTCAAAATTATATTTATGAAGAATTACATAAAATTGCTGTGAAAAACAATAAAGAGATGATAGAATTGATGTAAATACAAAACAACGAATGGCCATTGAATACCTAGTTTTGAAAACGAGGCGAGCGAGAATGACTGTGTAAGTAACTAGTGGAGTGTAAATGTGTGATGGAAGGAGTTAAAAAAGGAAGGAAAATAAAAGAAGAACCAAACTTCACTACATCGATGAATTATGGATGATTTCAAATGAGAGTGGCCAATTATGGGGAGGCAATCTATTATATAGAGCAGGGGGAAACAATGGTGTCCCGTATTAAAGACATAAAAGACCTTAAGTGTAAACAGATTAATGCCTTTGAAAGTAAAAATATTATAAGTCTTATATTTGAGGTACTTTCGTAACTAAGCAACATAAAAAGTATAGTTGACTAATTTTTTCCTATGAAAAGTAAAAAGAAAGTTATTAATAGTTGTAAAAAAATTCACATAAATACATCATTAATACATTGATATTATTCTCATTGAATACAGTTAAACATTGTAATATTTTTAATCTTTTAACTATTAGTATGAAAAATCCAAAAATAAAAACAGAGTACAAATTAAATAGACTAAACATTTCCACATGAATATTAATGCATTGCAGATTATTTGAAAATCATTAATGATTTATTATATTATTTGATTTTAATATTACTATTTGGTATGCACTACAATCATGTAATAATCAGTATCTTTCGTGAGAGATTCATTGAAAAGAAAAATTACATGCAAAAACCAACAATGAACTCACCTCATTAGTAATTTGAAACTGTACAATTTTAAACTCACATGAATTAACGTACTTAATAATACTATAATTCAAATTTAATTACACTAATTTTAACTACATGAAAACTGTACATGAATTAAAATGTAAACATAATTTCTATTGAACATGTGTAATATAATTTTACTCACGACGCATCGCGTGCTATAGTGCTAGTTTATTACTCGAGACTTTCTCAAAAAAATACTCATCTTTGGAATATAAAAAACAGTATTTTTTAACTTATGCGTGATGTAAATTAAGTATTGTAAATCATAATTAGTTATTTGTCGGGTAAAAATAATTTTAGGTTAGATTAAAATATAACTCGTAGTAAATTCAGGTAAATTCCGTTTCCCTATATGATTAAATTACATTGTCCAATAATTTTTACCATTTTCACGCACATATTCATCTAACATGTCAAACCGAAAAACATAACCATGGAATTTAATTGAAATTCAATTTTATCATCTCAATATTGGCAAGAATAGAAAAAAGCATTTAGCGCTGTTTACTTAAAGCTTATTTTGAATTCGTTCTATTCAGTTGAGTATTAAACCAAGCATGGATGATCTCATCCACTGCAATACAAGAAACAAGCCTATTATCTACATCAGGAATCCAAAGTCAGAGAGCCAGAATGAAAACTTATATAATGTATTATACGCTAAAGAGAATAGCCGTCGATAATAACTACACTAGAAGAGATCGAGGTCAGAAATGGACTGAGGGAGGGCAATCGGACCAGTGCTGTGCGAGAACTTGTATTATGGAATGGGATGAAAGGAAATCTCGAATTTAATACAGTAAAATTGTTCAACATGAAAAAAGGAAAAGACTCGTGAATTTCATAGAATAGAAATAGAAGAATTTGTTGTTTAGATATTCAATATTAGATTAACGAAGATAATATAAAGCACATGTTCTACAAACACGATATATTTTCCCTATTTATTTTATCTTATATTCCTAACTGCCACACCGAAAAATGGGGAGTTGAAATCCTCTAGAGTTTGAAAATTGATAGAGTTGTGAGAGTGTGAGTTTTTAATTAATTTTTATTGTACTTTTATTTTTAATTTTGAGATATATACAAGATCAATATTAGTCATTGATCTATCGTAAATGGTTTAGATTTGTTAAACTCTACTCGAGAGGATCCAAATCCGAGAATGGGGTATTGTTTGTTGCTTATGACTACATGCTCTTTTCATCCATGTCAAATGAAGAAGTTTGTTTGTTTTTTCCCCCTACCAGTGTGACTTTTTTAACAAACGAAAGTTTATTCCTGACTTCTTTGCAACCCCTAGTACCATAATCTTTATTTTGACACTGAGATTTTCCAAGTATTATACGACAGTAAAAAAAAACTGAAAACCTRAGTGATGCCAAAATAACAAAAASAAATTTCTAAGCTGCTCAAACAAACTGCTTGGAAATTTTAGAAAGCGAACGTGTATCTGTGTGGCCGTGTGGGTGGGAGGGTGTACGGGTGTGCCGTGGGAGGTGGGGGAGGGGATAGGGCAACAAAACCAYGAGCATAATCCAGAAATTTAGTACCATAGATGACACTGACAGTAATATTACACCTCAAACATTGACCTCAAATATTACACTTGCAAAATTAAGTTTWAATGTGTCTATGAAAAGCTCACTGCAATCCTTCACTTCAAAGAGGTTATTTCTTCTTGAGGGCAGCCTTGGTGACCTTGGCTCCAGTTGGGTCCTTCTTCTCCACATTCTTGATCACACCAACAGCAACGGTTTGCCTCATTCCTTGAGGCAAAACGACAAGGGTGGGTACCTGAATGTTCCACCAATGGGCCTGGGGAACATCTAAATCAAGCAGTTACTTCAAGATTGGGCTCCTCTCAAGCTCCTTACCTGACCCTGTCGACTGGTCCCACTGCGAACTTGACAGCAATGTGAGAGGTAGTGGCAGTCCAACACTGGGGCGTAAACCATTACCAATACTTCGAGGGTGTTCAGGATATGACCTGAAGCAGTGAAGTTTGGCAGCCTCCTGGCAGGGCTCGTTCTTTGAGCGAAGCAACAAAACACGCTTGATATCCTTCACAGATACATTTCTTAAGTAGACCCAACATTGTGGAAGTTCTGAAGTCGTGCATCTCAACTGCTTGACTTCAGTATCATCCAGTAGGACAAACGCCTCAATTACACCAGTCCCACGGCACCGTTCCAATACACCAATCTTGTAGACAGCCTGAAGTGCAACGAGGGCTTGTCTGAGGCCCTTTGGCTCATGATCGGTCAGACCTCAAGAGAGGTGGTCCTTGTACAGTCAAGGTTGGTGACTCTCAATGTTGTCACCCTCGAACCCAGAATGGGACGAAGCAATTTTGTCAGGGGAACCAACCTTTTGAGTATGATGAGCTCTTGACGATTTCATCAAACCTAGACTTTGAGTACTTGGGTGATGATCATCGTTCCACGAACAAATGAAAAGTAAACAAAACAATCTCAAAAAATTCACAGCAACGCTTCAACAAAGCAAAGCTAGAAACTAAACAAAGCAGATATTCGCACTTGTTACAGCAGCAAATCATCTCGGACACCAAGGGGAAGAAGAAAGCGTGCTCACGGTCTGACCATCCTTGAGATATCACAGCCTCAAAACCTCCAGTGTGAGTCGATATGAGATGCGCAGTCAGCCTGAGTACCAGTAATCATGTTCTTGATAAAGTCACGATCCTGGGCAGCGATGACAGTGCAAATAGTACTTGTTGACTCATCGATACTTCGACAAGGAATACAATGGTACACCACGCTCAGCTCGCCTTAGTTGCAAAGACCATGCGTACTTGAAGACTCTTGTTCATCTCAGCACTTCCTCGATCCTCGTACGCTTGTCGATACCTCCAAGCTTGTAGATCAAGTGACCGGTGTGGTCGACTTTCCAGAGTCGACATGTTCAATGACCACCAAACTGATATGAATTTTTCCTTACCCAGTGTGTTAATCGCAAAGAGATTCAAAAATACTTAAACCAAATAGAGAATTACAAACCGAAAAGCACAAAGCATTCGATAAATGAGCATGAGAAACAGCTCTGTAAAATAAAAGATGCAGCCTCATCATCAACAAACAACCATTTCACAATCAAAGAATCCTATAAAACACATCTAATTAAACAACAAACCCACTTACAGAGTAAATGATCCTCTGTTATAATAACAAGATTGTAATACAGGAAATCAAGTAAACTATGATTCTATGAAGATCTCATAATTCCATCAGGATTTAAAAAGAATCAAATACTTAGGTAGCAGTAAAAGTCAGCTAATACAGGACTTAATAAGAAGTCACAAGCTCACAACAACATCAAACTTGTTCAATCAAGCTAAAATATGCATCAATTGAACCATCACGCGTGAGAGATAAAAAAATCATATATCATGGAGCATAAGTCATTTCATAAAAATCTTCATCACAACAACCAGAATTAGCACAAGATTGCAATTCGAGCACAAAATCTAAAACAGAACATCAATTCGACGAGCAACCTTCACAGATCCACCGCTAATGAGTTAAACAAGCATCACAAATGAAAATCAACAAACAACATTTCAAGGTAAACAAAACAAAATTCAACAAAATAAAAGAGATTGAATGCAAAATCAACAAGCAGCAAAAACAGAGCACGATCATCAGTTGAAGAACAAAATGAAAGTAAAACAAGAACAAATGGATATAATGAGATAGAAATGAGGCGCAGTACCTGAGAGAAGGTTTGGATTAAACCCTAGCAGCGGAAGAGAGAGAAAGAAATTGGGGAAGAAGAAGTTAGACGTTAGGGTTTGGGAGAGGCTTTATAGTGTGAGCTACAACGTTTAAAAAATTGAATTAAAAGAGGAGGTGGAAAAGGAGTGAGTGAGTGAGTGAGTGAGTGAGTGAGTGAGTGAGTGAGTGAGTGAGTGAGTAGTGTGAGGTGGTAGCTGTAACTGAAAAACTGAGGGATTTCTGAGTTCTCACCACGTTGTAGTTAATCTTTTACACATGGATGTCTAACAGCCTAACATGGCTTGATATCTTGTTGGGACTAGAGCCGAGGGGTCGAGAGCGATAAATGTGTTTGCATTTTACAACCAGTTTATTAGAACGAATTCGAATTAGCCTAAAAGAATGAATCGGGTGATACATCAAAAAAAATTGATTGAATCATCTGCATTTTGTACAACCGGTTTATGTACCTAAAAGTTATTGAAATTTATACAAGGTCACTAAATCGAATTCGAATTAATCCAAAAGGGTAAACCGGATCGTATACTCAAAAAATTAGATTGAATCGTCTACATTTTGTCATCAAATTAACCCGACAATTTCGTGTTTCCCCGAATACATGTGTCCTTATTTACCTTGAAGTGTACTTAGTCCGACCAAATCATTTACTTAACTGAAACTTTCATCTTCGATTTCAAATCAAAGTAGTTACTCCATAATRAAAGTAGTCCTTTTGGAGAGGTTTCCAAATAGTTTCTCCACTTGGTAAATGTTGAAATTGAAGTTTTTGATGCGAAATAAGAGGAGTTAAGTGCACTCTTGGGTACTCAACTTTGCCCTTTGTTGCAAATCGAGTACTATGGTTTCAATTGTGGCAAATTAGGTACTCTTACCTAACAGAGTCAATCCCTATCCTTGTGRTGTTAAAGTACTAAATTTTCCTGATTTTTTTAATTTTAGAAAGCTCAAATTTCAAGGATATATAGAGTGTCCATTTGAGATTTTATTAATCCCACGAACGTAACCCAATATTTTCAATTTTTCACTTTTCTGTGATCTTCTCTGGTTGTGCACCCACTGTTTTACCTTTTGGATTTCCATTAGTTTTTTCATTTCTTAGCTAATATTATTTGCTGCTCAATTTACTTATCTAAAATTATATTTGGATCTCAATTTCTTCGTATAAGAAATTTGCATGCAACAATTGCTTTTCAAATTCTTTGTAATAATAGTTGGATCTTTATTCTTGTGAAATTTGTGTTTTATTAATTAAGAGAGAATGAGAGATGAAGGTACGTTCTCACGGCTATGCAATCCATGAATTGTTGTTTAGTCTAATGGATGTATATGTATCATAATTTCATAATTTTTCATATAGTATTCATGTTTATTTGATTCCTGAAACTTATAATTCAAATTTTGTTGGAGTTCAACACACATATACTTCCTCCGTATCGAAAAAATGCAACTTTTGGGGTGACACGGACTCCTAGAGGAAATAAATAGTGTTTTTTTAGAGTGTACAAGGGTATGTTAATTAATGTAATTAGGAGAGAGGGAGTGGTCCCTCCTTGATGTTAACCCCACGTGAGTGGGTTTGTTTTTGTGGGAAATCTGATTCCCATAAAACACTTTTGAGGATTTGTTTTCCTTCCAAAAGCAAATTCATTCCAAAAAATAAAACTTCCCACCAAATATTCAAATTTTACAATTCAAAGTTTCAACCACTTGGCTATAAATACAATACCCACATTCATTTCATTGTTCCCTTCTCCAATCAGAAACCACCATTACACCATTCAATGCAAGTTTTTCTAAGTTAGCAAAAAATTAAGTTAAGCCTACACTGCACACACTGCACTTAGACCTAAGTAATTACAGCTTATAAATACTCCTAAATTGATTAATATCAGCTCCAAGCAAACCCAAAAAAATGGCAGCCGATGAAGTAAAAGACTCTTTCTACAGCCTTGATGTCCTGCTTGCTGAGAGTGAGCTTAGTCCTCATCATCCTCACTCTGAACCAGAACAACAAGAACAACAGCAACAAGAAGAAGAAGAGGAAGAAGGCATCATGTTAGGTATTTTTTCAAGTGAAAGAAAAGGTAATCTCAGTATAAAGGAAAGAAATCATGTTGTTCAACAATTGCTTCAAAATTTAAAAGACAACAAGGTACCACATGGATTTCAAAAAGAGCTAGCTCATGCAATAGGTGTTCATAAAAGCACAATTTCAAGAATTTTTAAAGACATTAAATTGCAAAAAGAAAGAGGGGAAGTCATTGATGTCAGACCCTAAAAAAAAAGGGAGTTGTTGGTAGGAAAGCCAAACAATATGAAGTGGATTTGCACTCCGAGTGCCATTGCATTTAGGACAACTAGGGCATTTCTGGTGCAATTAAAGGTCCCTCATACTGTGGTCAAAGGTTGTTAAAGAAGGTATGCATGGCATCATCAAGTACCAACCATCCTGCAGTTACAAAGGATCACAAATTGGGACATAATGAAATGGGTGGTTGAAACACATACACCAAGAGCCATGATCGAGCCTGGTGAGTTTGATGACATGAGAATGTCATACACAATTGATGAAAGTGGTTACTGCTTGAACCCAGAGAACAGGAAGATTCATTTCTCTTCCGAAGGAAGATAACCCTTACAGAGTCAGCAATCAACAAAGATTCAAATAATCAGGTTATGTTCATGGGTTGTCATAGGGGAGGCCAATTTATGATGAAATGGAGTTTGAAATCCATGATGGAAAGTATAAATCTAAACCCTTTTTGAGTATGAGAGAGCAAAGAAGAACTTCAAAGAATAGAAATCAGAGGAACAATGGAGACATAAGGAAGTGCAAATGTCAATCAAGCTGTTTGTAAGACGCTGCTCATAGACAGGTAATTATAGGCCATAATAGTCAATGGCCTGTCTGGTCTCCTAAGGATATTTACATACAACAAGACAATGCCAGACACACATTACAGGTGAAGATGAAGAGTTCAGGAGGTGCACACAATGGTTTGCACATATAATCATTTCTAACACACGAGTCTCTGCCTATGTCTTGATTTGGGGCTTTTTAATCGATTTCATCGATAACATACCAATATCTTTCCAAAAACATTGATGAGTTAATTGAGAAGGGTAGAAGAGCTTATGCCTTTTTATATGATACACAAAAAATCAGCATTGTTGGTAACCTCAATATGTTATGATTGAAGTTCTTAAAGTCAAAGCGGGAAATTACAGCTACAAAACAAGTGGAAAAAAGGCTAGCATGGAAGACAGGGGATTCTGCAGAAAAATTCAAAGTGGATAGTCAGATTGGTGAATGAAGATGTGGAGTAACTTAAATGACAATTTGTTGTTGTTAACCAGAAGAATATGAATGGATGAAAATTCGATGAGAGGTAATTGGATGATTGATATTGTGAGTCAAAATTTGGTGCCAACATACATCATGTATGTGGTTGAAGGTTGTTATGTGTCTGGTTTTTTTTTGGGGGGGGGGGGGGGGTTAAAGGCAGCAATATTCTATAGGAGTCCAGATTAGGTCAGTCAATTACAAGTCGCAATCTTTTTTATGTATTTACTAGGAGTTCATATTTAGGTAGTTTTAAATCTTTTGCATGTATGTAGAGTGTCAAAGTTTACAATATTTTGGATGCGTTTAGGAAGTAAAAACCCATTTGGATGTATTTAGTGGGGGTCCAGATTTAGTGGATGTAACTATGGATGGTTGGTAATGAAAAGTGTTTTTTGGGGCTCATTTGAAAAATTGTTTGAAATAACCATCAGGGAAAAATTCTCACACAAGTCCCATTCCTTCACAAATTGATGCAAGTGTGGAGCATTTCAAAGAATCGCTTCTACACACAAGCATCAAATCTATGGGCAAGGTACAGTGTGACTGAACACCTTCATCATTTGGTTGACAACCTTATGATTAACCACACAACAACAAACATTTGTCTCTCCATGAAGTCATTGAGACAATCACAAACATTCACATTACTGCACTCTGATTATCATCATTCATCAATGACTTCCCAACAACGCATACAAACCAAACATACCAAATCCAATACATTGACACAGAAACATTCAACCAACAAACCAATTCCCAATCAATATACCAATATATCCAACCAGACCAACAGCAACATCATCATCATTCCAAATCCATACAACAACATTATCATCATCATCATCATCAATAAACCAATTCCAAATCCAAACAACAGCAACATCATCATCATTCCAAATCTAAACAACAGCATTATCATCATCATCATCATCATCATCAATAAACCAATTCCAAATCCAAACAACAGTAACATCATCAATATACCAAATCCAAATCCAAATCCATATCCAAATCCAAACAATACACAGAATCAACCAACATTAAACACCATTCCAAATCCAAACAACAGCATCATCATCATCATTAAAACGTTAAAAACTATTCCAACAGCATCATCATCATCATCATAAAAACATTAAACACCATTCCAACATCATCATAAAAACAGGCACATCATTCAACAATAAATTAGAGCAAACCAGAATCATGACATTATTTAAACAAAAAATTAGGGTTAAAGTGAACATCACCATAGTAACAGTTTCAACAAAATGAGAGCCACCTTGTTCCATGGGTTCCTGCTTGACCACCTTTTTCCTTAAAGACCTTCGTGGTGGAAGGGGGGGCAAGCCAGGATCTTTCTTGGCCTTCTTTGGCCTCCTCATTTTGTCGTAGCCAGCAAGGTCGAATAACAAGCCACAAACCACCACCATCTTGCCTTCTGGGACGTTGACCAGAGGGTGACCACCCACCTCACCTATTGGCTCAACAACATCAGCAACCACCTTCCCCTTACCCTTTGAATTCCTCTCATCAACCTCAACAAACTCATGCCCAACTTCAACTCCCTCAACCTCCTACCTCAACTCACCCTCATCATCACTAATAATAATCGGTTGGCTTGGATTCCAACCAGCATATTGCTCACACTCAAACTTATGAATGACATCAACACCCTTACCCAATCCCTCATCCTCTTCCTCAATTTCACTCTCAGATTCACTCTCACTCTCACTCTCTGACTCAACCACCCCCTTACCCTTTGATGACTCACCCGCAAACCTAACCCCACCGAATCTTCCCTTCACTCCCTCACCCTRAGCCCTGTTCTTTTCCTCCCTCTTCTTATCCTCCTCCTTCTCAATCGCCACGTTCTTTCTATACTTCCTAAAGCAAAGATCTGAATGATTAAGCTTCCTTAAAACCTTCCCCAAAGCTTCATACGCAACATGACTCAATCGGCGATTCTTGTCACCACTTGCGTAACCGCCATGGGGTGTGATCCATTTCAATTCCATCAATGATATCATTGAGGAAAAGAACATCCTCATATGGTTCATCTGGATCCATCGCATCGTACAAAGGGGTCAGATCCAACATTTTCAATTCGTTGGTTGAAGAATGGGAAAACAGAGAAATCGAACAATAATAGCAAAACAAGACATCAATCGAAAGAGAGAGAAGAAAACGAAAGCTAATCGCAAGATCGCAGTAAAAAAAGGGGGGATTCAGAGCCTCGATGAGCACAAATGAAGGAGAGAGAGAGGAATTAGGGTTAGGGTTTCGAAGGATCTGGAAAGAGGGAAGAACACAGTCGAAAGTAATGGGGAGATGAATGTATTTTTGGGGTTTAATGGGAAATAGGGGTGAGTGGTTGGTGGGAGTCATTAATTTGGGGAGGGAATCATCAACATTTAATGACAAAATTAGATTAGAGGTAATTGTTGTTAGATTACTGATAATGATGATATTAAAAAAATGAGTAAGGGTATTTTGGTAACTTCCTCACTTTTTTTTACTAAAAGTGGAAAGAAAAAAAAAGTTGCGTTTATTTTGATATTGCCAAAATTGGCAAAAGTTGCGTTTTTTTCGATACGGAGGAAGTATATATATAGATAATCATTTTGTGAATTTTTTTTTTTTGCTAAGTAAAATAAAATCTAAT
The DNA here is from genome assembly GCA_008642245.1 of Bassia scoparia. NCBI lineage: Eukaryota > Viridiplantae > Streptophyta > Magnoliopsida > Caryophyllales > Amaranthaceae > Bassia > Bassia scoparia. The sequence continues at coordinate 82,614 of SNQN01001445.1, forward strand.
AAGCACAAGAAACAATACAGCCAAAATAGTCTAGGAAACCAAGGCATCCAACTAGGTTGGCACCCCTTAAGAGACCTAGACTAAGCGAACACACTAATTACATAGCAACATTATCAAATCAAGCCTGATCCCTCCGAGAAATTCTAGAAGGGAGAACACCCCGTACCCTGGCTACAACAATTTCCTTAATCTGATTATACAAAACATCATAATTGATCACTGTATGGGACCACAACAAGCTATTCCTAGCTCTCCAAATCAAATACATTGAAGCATTAATAACAGTATAACAAAAGGCTTTTTGAAATTTTGTTCTCGAGCTCTGCTGCACTTTCTTGAAACTGGAGACATAGGTATTGCAGAAACACCCAGACAACCATTGTCTGATCTTATCCCAAACCAAACGACTCATTTTGTGTTGTGTTAAGCAAATATTCAAATAATTTTTTTGATCAATTTGAAATAAATTGTTGTTTTTTTACAAGGGTTTATAATACAGATATAATTTAATTCATCAATTCTTTCATTTGAAATATTTGTAAAACCGATCATTTTGTTGATATTCTTTCATTTCTTCTGCTTTAAAATGATGAATCTTGGGTTTTTTTTTAATAAAAATGATCTGTTCGAAGATGAAATTGCTTACATTTTCAATTTTTTTCTTTTAGGCTATGTTTGGATTAACATAAAAATGGAAGGAAAGGAAAGGGAGGGAGACAAAAAATCCCTTGTTTGAATAATATGTTGGGGGGAAGGAATAGGAGGGGGAGGAGGGATTCATTTTTCCTCCTTCTTTAATAAAGATAATCCCTTCAAAATTGGAGAGATTTGGGGAAAATGGAACTCAACATTTCCTCACTGTCTCTTCCTTCTCTTCCTTTTCCTTCTAAATTGTTATCCAAACATAGCATATGGCAACAATTATGTGTGACTATATATTACTGAATTTTACAATGAGCATTTATGACAGTAATGTTTTCAAACTTCTTTAATGTTAACAACAAAGTTAACAGAGTGTTGTTTATAGTGAGCAAAGTGTAACTTTTACAACTTGGGTGAGCAAACTGTAACTTTTTCAAAAGTTCAATACCCAAGTATGCACTTAACAAAAAATAAGAGAGACTCTCACATTAAAAGAATAGAAAAGTTTTCCCTCATCTAGTCATTTATGTATTGGAGGCCTTTCATGTATTGAGTGTAAATGGGCTAGAAAGTTTGCATATTATTTATGGACTTCAAGCCATGCTTTTGTTGGGTTATATTAGTGAAGTCCAAAGTAATTATTTTCTCACCTTCCCTTAGTGAATTATAGCCAGAGTAATTCTTTTCTTACCATCCTTGAGTAAATTATAGCCTTCAACTCTTCCAAGGATAAGGGTTTTGTTGATTATACTTTGATTTCATTGATTAAATTTATTTCGTTACTCACCTTTGTCACGCCCGATCTGTTACTCACACATATCACTTTCATCCCCCCCCCCCCCCCCCAAAAAAAAAAAAGAAAATTGCAACTCTTCAAATTAGAATTGGATATGTGGAATGAATATTGTATGTAGCAGGCAAGTAATGAAGCTATAATGGGGTGTTGTATTAATGTAATATGCATGTTTAAATGTCTAATAACCTTGTTTAGAAACACTTGAGTACAAGGTTTTATACATACGGGCGTGTCATATATGCAAACAAAGTGTGTGTCAATTTCTGAAAATTCAAACATAAAAAATATTATAATGTTTTTATTAGAATCTTTTGTGATTGAATTTTGAACAAATGTATTAGACTGGACGATTTTAAGTGATTGATTATTTGCATCAGCATATGAACATTATACGTTAAAATTGATTATATATAAATGAATCCGATAAAAAATGACATTTCTCCCTTTATTATGAATTGAATTCAATCAAAGAAGATTTTGATTGTATGAATATTTGACATGGTACTATGGTAGCCTTTAATTTTAGGTTTTTCTACATGGTGGCAAGGCAAAAAAAATTGGTATACTCCATACATTTACATACTTAGAAGTATTACATGTAGTGACCATTTTTCACTTAAAAATGACTAGCTCATTCTTTAAAAGAAATATACTAGACCTCTCTTACCTCAACCTTCCCGATTGGCCAACAATACCATAATGACATGTCTTATTTCAATTTTCAGTGCACTATGATTTTTCACTATAACTTTTTCTCCCAACAACATTTTCTTTTTCATCCAATTACTCTTGGTTGTAGCTCATCGGCTTTCTCGTTGGGCCTTATCTAGTGTTAGTAATGAAGTTTGGGTTAACGAGTGTCCTCTTTGGCTCTCAAATATGGTAGTCTTAGATTGTAAGAACTTTTCTAATAATTAATCAGGAAAATTGTCAGAAGAAATCTTTTATAATGACTTTTTAGTCAGAAACCACCTTTTATTGTTGTTGTTGTTGTTGTTGTTGTTATTTTGTCAAAAGAAACCTTAAACCAAATTTTTTCTTCAATAAACCAAATTTTTTCTTCAACAATCAATTTTCGGTGTTGACTTACTAAAAATAAATGTTGACCATTTATTTGCAGTCTCTTTCACTATATATACTCCCAATTCCCTATTTTCCCTTTCATTTTTAACACTAACTAAATCGTTTTGATTCTCTCTCCTCATTCAGGAATTGAATAAATTTCTTTTGCTATTGTTTGTAGACTATTTTTATGTTTACAATAGAGTTACACAATAAGAGCAATAGGAGTGTAGAAATGAAAGCATTGAAACCACAAAATGCCACAATGAAGAAGTAGTTAATATTAAAAATCACTTTAAAAAACAATTGCTTTTTTAGTTCCAATTTTCTTAAAAATTTTGTGGGTTTAGTGGGCATTTTCATGGGTTTCTTTTGAGGATTTTTATATGAAGTAATTGGGTTTTTTTGGGTATTTTTGTTTTATTTTATAGAATGTTTATTGTAAATTTGATTATTTATTTTAATTAATCGTTAAGTTTTTATTAGTTAGGGTGTTGTTCTCATTTGGTTATTGAATTTAGCTCTATTTTTAGGGGTATTTTATATGAAATAAGTGCTTGAATTTTCTGGAAATTTGTCATGTGTTTGTCAAATTTTTTTCATGAATAAGTAGTGAGAATAGAAAGAATTTGATTAGTGTTAGACCCTTTGTATCCCTCCTCTTGTCCAAATTTTCCCCCTCTTCATCTCCTTCTTTCACCTCATTTTCTCTTTCCTCCACCTCATTTATAGTTACTTTTTCCTTACCCTCCTCAATTCTAGACTTGCCCATATATCACTCTATTTTAATATTTCCTTCGTTTTTTTAGATGTTACATTTTTCTTTTTTTGAGTGACTGGAATTCGAAGTTACCCCTTTTTTTCTTTCCACATTTAGTGAATTTTGATGMAGAATGACATTGCTACCCTTACTAAATGAACTACTAATTCAGATTAAAGTTACAAATCTAAACAATTAACCTAACATAACTATATTAATGATTCCTACCAAAATATCTACCCCAACTACCTTGCTTATCTTAACTAGAAATCTCAGTCTTTCTACCACAACTACTCATTTCATCCATTTCTATTTCTCTCTCCTCTTATTCATCATGAACAAACCCTAATTTCATTCTAACTCTCCTCTTCTTCCTTCTCCCTCGTCTCTCTCTTTTGCTTTCTCCTTTATATCTCACCTAATTTCAACGCATTTTCCCTTCAATTTTTTGTGTCTAATTCGTAATTAAGTCTAAATTTATCTTTATTTTCTCTCTGATATTTCGAAATTGAAATTCGATCCTCAATCAAGTCTCAATTTCGTTCAAAAACCCTAGATATCCGAAACCCTTGTTTTGTTGAGTTTGGAAAATGTATGCTAGAGATCCCGATATGTTTGTGCCCGATTTAATGCCCTTGGTTGATGCTCACTTCGATTGATGATGAAAAAGAATCGTAGTGGATTGCCGAAATGCTTGATGTGCTCCAAAATGACTCACTTTAGCCTAAGAGGATGTACGAGTATTCTCAAGTTGTATGCCTTGAAGGTTGGATATCTTAATTTTTTTTTTCATTTTTTTTTCAATTTGGTGTTGATGAGTACGCTTACAATTTTTCTTCTTCTTTAATTATTGTATGAATCATGGTTTGTGTTGATGATGAATTTAATTAAAGTAGTCATTTTGTAAATAAATTATTCATTTTACTTGTATTTTGATCTTGTTTAATTTCAACTATAAATATGATTAATTTAATGTCAGAAATGAGGAACACGATATTGTGTACTAAGATTAAGCGAGATACTTAACCGTGTTAAAAAGTATTTGATTAATTTGTTCATTTAGTTTGTTGAATCTTAACCTTGAAATATGTGAAATCTCATTTGTTGCAATTTTTTTTATACGGAGAAGTATTTCAGTCCAAAAGATGATGAGACTCGATGATTCACTAGCAGTGTTTAGGGATATTTGCTCCATATTTGAATAAAGCTAAGTACGTTGAAGTAGATTATATCAAAACACTTAGATTAGTGAGAACCACTTCTCTGGTGGACTTAGTCACCTATCACAATCACTTAATAGTTGGCTTTATTCACATAAAATTAATTCCGTAGATACTCACTTCAAAACATTTACATGTGCTAATCACTTAATTACATCATAATTCACCTATCATTTAACTACATACTAATGTGCTAATCACTTAATTACATCATAGTGTGCTAAACACTTAATTACATCCTAATGTGGTAGTTAGTTTCTTACTGCATTCTTCCATCTTCCTTGAATCAAAGTGTGTCAATCTCCTCTCTTAAGTAGTCTATAGCTTCACACTATGAATGAATCTCTCATTTAAGTTACCACTACCCATCATCAACCAATGCTTGGTCAAGTATGACGTTCTTTGGTAGTGTCCCCTCTCTTCCATTTTCTTCTTACCATGAAGTGGATTCTTGTATTGTTTCCCCTTTTGCATTTAAGTATCTTAATCATGCAATATTGTAGTTGTAGCCATGTGAAATTTCATGATCTCTGGTCAAAAAAAGTTAGGCATCTTAGACTTTTTCCATTAACCCATTTATGTTTTTAGGAATGAATGGTATTGTAATGCTTGAATTGCTCGGGAAAAAAAACTAAGTCTAGTACATTAAGGTTCAGACAGTGTGGTTGGTTGATTAACTAATGTTGAAACCATTTGAGTGGCAAAAGCCCTGAAGTCCAAATCATTTGGATCTAGATGTGGTCTGGCGTTGTCCTACTGTAAGTAGATGTCTTTTTGATGAGATGCACTCTGGCCAATGTATCATAATACTTGGTATCACTTGTTGATGATCATGTCTTTTATCACATCTTTGTTTTGTGCTTTCGATTGGTTTAGTCTCCACAATTCTTGCCTTCTGTTTTTGCTTGCTCACTTTTCCTTGGTGTACTTTACAAAGGGAAAAATCCCAAATTTTCCATCCGAATTATCTTCCCTTCCATGTCCTTAATTGGTATTGATGTCACACACATGAACATTGCTTAATTCTGAACCTTTTGGACTGAAAAGATCTATATTGAACAACCTCTTGGAAGTAAATAAAACTTTCTGACTCCTGAATTTAATAAAACACCATTTTCTTAACTTGTGATTTTTTGAAAGTCCAAGATGATTGTTGCTAATGTGACTACGTAACTTTCCTCTCTTTAAAGTGAGTAAACAGTAGATAGTGAGTCTTGAGCTAACCAACAAATGACCTTATACTAGTCCTCAATCTTAAAGGGACTGACTGAAGCCATGCCTAATCATACCTTTGCTTTTCTTCCAACTTTTCCTATTTTTTGGGCCTTACATCAATTGTTGTACCTATATGTCTTTGAATTTTTGCTTCTGTCCATATTTTGTGAATCTTCATCCTACTTATATGAAACTTATCTGCCATTTTTTTAAATCCCCTAAGGTAATTTTCCATTGCATTCAACACTTAAAAGTTCATCAACTAACTGTCTTCTTACCTCAAGCTTTAATTCCAGTTTTTTTTGTTTCTGATGTAGATCTGATTTGGTTGTTCATTCTGGTTTGCTCGTTCAGTTGCTGAATGGTTCTACATTGCTTGCTGGTTCTACATATATTCTTCATCTGAATCTTAATGTAACATCTTTTTTCCCTTCGATCTCCAAAAGTTGACGATGATTGAAGAACCCATCCTCATAATCCATTGAAGATAATCTGCCTTTTCTGGAATTAAAGTCGTTAGATTTTTTTGTTGGAGTTGTAATTACTACTAACGGAAAGTAGCTTTAATCATGTGTAATATTTGGTTTGTAATTATGGTACTTTAGGTGATGAAATGACTGAATGAGAATCAGGTATTTTGCTTATAAAATAACTGAATGAATAGTGAGGGTTGGTTTTATAGATGATGTAGTAAGTTTAAATAAGGTTTTGAATTGAAATTTTTGGCAACATAAAAACATGTATAATTTGGCTCCAAAAATCCGCATTGAAAATTTAGCTCCAAAAAACTTGCATTGAAAATTTAGCTCCAAATGTCATACATGTGCATAATAAAGGGGGGAAAGGTACTTGTCCTCACCATTACTTTCCCACCAATATAAAGGATTACTCGCATGGGTGGTCCCATCTATATTTAATTATACTTGTATCTAATTACTTGCCCTTATAGTTTCTTAATCACCCTTTGTTATTTTGGCCCAATGTTAGGTCATTAAAAAGTGTAACATCTAAAAAAACAGAGAAAGTATATGTATACCCCACAGAATAACTTTTATATATTATAAAGACACTTGTCAAATTTTGATTCACTAATAATATATATATTTAAAATAAAATTAATCAAAATTTAATTTGAAAGACTTACAAAAATTTGGAAGAACTGCGAATCCGATAATGGACAACTGAAATAAATTTCGACAACTGAATTTTTTTTAATATTTTTAAATTTTGAGAAAATACAATCAGAAAGAGTGTTCACTAGTTAAGAGTAAAATTTTGTTTACTCAAAACTGCGATGCCTACATAACTGAAGAGTTTACATATATATAAACCTAAGGTTGGAAAATTCAATCAGAAATGGGAAACATAATCATTCTACACTTTTGACTAATGGATACAATTTTTTGAAAATTGTGCAGCATATTCTAGAGAGTGAAAAGTAGGTGGACAGTTGAACAACATCAAGTTGAAAAGCAATGAATATGTATGCCGACATAATGGATATGTATGCCAACAAAGTACTATACATATTGTGGAACAGTAACCGGAGTACTTGATATAGCTATACTCTTTTTTTATTAGAGACTAAAATTCATATGGATCTTGGGCAAATGGGCCTTCAAATGGATCTTCACAGGAGCTTGAGTTGGAGGTTGAATTGGAAGCTTCTTGTTGAGGAGAAGTCGATGGGTTGCTTTTGATGAATTCTAAAAATTGTTCGAAAAGCTGGACATTGGTAATCTAGGCTGTTTTTATTTTTGTGGACTTTTGCTTTGATTTAGACACAGATGTAGAGGCTTGGTCCAAAGGTTTCTAAGGAGTTGGAGGAGGAAGCGGTGGAAAGGGAACAGGAAGAATGGTCTTTTGAGGAGTTGAGGGTAGTTGTTGTTGCTGTTGGGCCTGATGCAATTGGAAATTGGATTTGGTCCAGTCATTATATTCAATGAGAGTTATGGAACGGGTTTTGAAATAATTAGAGACACGCTTTGATACCAAGAAGTCGACCCAAGGAATAAAATTTTATCAAAGCCAGCTTGAATTAATCTATCTGAAGTCTATCTTTATACATATTTCATGTTATTAGATCTGTTATTATAATCTGCTACTATTGTGTTGGTAAGCCTATGGTTATCTATTATAGTCGTTGGTAAGCCAAGGGTAGGTGTTCCCGGCTAATGGACTGTTCCCGCAACAATAACATATTATTGTAACAGTTTAATGATAGAAAAATGTTAAAGAAAAAACTCAAAGGTTTTTTCAAAGGTTTCTAATCCAAATTCAATTCACACCTAGTTAAAAAGAAACAGATTTCTATCCATGATCCATTAAATTGGAATCTTCCAACTATTTCCAAAGATGATATTTATGAAAAAACAAATTGGGATTTTATATTTGGTAGAGGAATTCAAATAGAGGAATTTACCACTAGTATCTCAGAAAAGCAAATATCGATCCAACTACTAGATGAAGAGTCAGTTTATAAACATTTAAATGAAGGTTTTCGATACATTCATTTTGGTTGTGTCCAAATTGCTATTAAGCCAATGGTTAGATTAGGAATGGATTGTCCAATCATGCTTGCATTAAGAGATAAGTCCCTTATCTCTTTCAAAGATTCTCTATTAGCCTCAGCAAATACTAATATTTGCCAAGGACCAATTTACTTTAATTGTTTTCCAAATTTGAGTAAAGATCTTTAAAACCCTTACATTCTTCAAGCTTTAACTCTTGATATTAATTTCAAAAATGAGATTCAATTCGAAGGAACGAGAAATACACTTTATTTTCCATAATTTATCGTCTTTATTACAAACTTTTGAATACTCAAATGAATCTTAGATGCAAGATTCGTTTTGCTCTAGGAGAAACTTTATTATTTAAAGTAGGACATAGTACAACCAATACTCATGTTCCTCAAGCATTAAACTGGAATGAAGTAACTATTCCAGATCAATGGTGGCTTTAAACCCAACCAATTCCAAAAGCTCTAACGGAAAAGAAAGTTGAACAAATAATTGAAGAACCAGATAGTAGGATTCACATACGATCTAATTCAAACAAAGAATTTCCATCAACCCCTTCAGATTATAATTTCCAACCAGCGAGATCCTCCTGCTCTTCTCAACATTTTCAAATATCAAACACCTTTCAAAATGTCGAAGATATCCCATCCTCTTCATCACAACACTTTCCATCTCAAAATTATAAAGTCTTTGAAACTAATCCTATTCCAGAAATAGTTYATGAGATGCTTTCACCAACTAAGTCAGATATGAGATCTCATTCTTTTAGTATTAACGTTCTTACCAAAAATAATTTTCAAATTAATAAAGAAATGCTTCAAGAAGGCTTTTTTTATTTTGTATAAAATGCTGCCAAAAGAAAATGGTTTCTTTCAAATTTCGATAAAAAAAAACCAGAGAATTTATACATGAACAATGGTACGGTATGCGTTCATGAATAAATTATCCACTAATATTTACTTTTTTATATGGTTTCCAACTTTTTGAAGTAATGAAAAAATCACTTATCTATTTTCAGAGAATAATTTAAATCTTAATACAAGTTTAACTCAAAAATGGACTTTAAAAGATGGAAAGATAGTTTCATCTATCCATACTCCTTTAGTTGGCTTACAATTATCTTCTCCTAAAGGAAATTGTCTTGGAGCGCCCTTTAAAATGGACAGATACGCTGATGGCTCAGCAATTCCAAATTTAGGAGATATAAAAAAGGTTTATGAACAAAATAATTTTTCCAATCAGATTTTACATACAATTTCAAATCAGGTAGAAGCTCTATCCTCAAACAACTCTTCAAAACAAATGAATGAGGATATTTCAAAAAAATTCAAAGGAATTATTCTCAAAGGGGATTCAAAAAGAGAAAAACACAAATTTTCAAACGAGATTTCAAAACCTCTTATTAATGTGCCAACCATTTTTTCTACTCTAATGGGAATTGGCCAAAGCCAAATTTTGAAAAAAATTTCTGATCGGTTAAAAAAGATTGTCACGTGCATAGAGAAAGGCAAAGAAAACAAGCTTTCTGCTATCTTCTCTTCAGATGAAAATTCTACTAATCAATTAATTAAACAAAAATCGTTTTAAAAATTAGAAGAATAATCCCCTCAGAAACTATTATTCTAGGCCAACTCCACCTGACATCTCTTTTGAAGAAAGTGGTACCTATGGCCAACAAAAAACTTATAGTGGTGACCAATTATATGACTGGAATATAGATGGTCGCTTAGAAAACGAAAATTTCAAAGTTTTAGAAGAAATGTGCATTGCAGCCAATGCATATGTTTCAAACGAATTTCCAATGTATTGCAGCCAATTTGTGCACATTTATGTATATTCATAGGAAAATTGTGCACATTTATGTAAAAAAATTTACACATTTACTTTTTTCATGAAATAAATCTTGACCCTCCATTCAATATCCGATGATCAAGATTGCTTCTCACGCTTCTCATTTTAAGAAAGTTTCTCATTTGATTCTAAGTGCAAATAAATGGTCAATGTCGGGAGTTAAAGTTTAAAGTTTCTCAATATTGAATCTTGACAAAAAAAAATGTTTAAAGTTTCTTTTGACGACTTTTTTATAAGGTGGTTTTTGACAAAAAAAAAAGGTTGTTCATTATAAAAGGTTTCTTCCGACAATTTCCCTAATTAAACCATGCTTATCTTTTTTTAGAAAAGAAAATGAAATTGAGATAATAAAATTCGTGTGTTCTATTGTAGAAAAAAAATATTTTAAAATCATTTGAGGTTGAAGCGAATTTGGGAGAAAGTCCACTATAAAGCAGATCAATTGATGTTGGGGAGACAAGATGGGTATTGTGCGACCGAGAATATGTGGTTGTCAAGCACGAGAAGTATAACAATTGAGCAACAAATGGATTCATTGACTTGATTCTCAAATTGCCTTATATGACACGTGGTTTGGTGTGGTTCAGATCGAACTCTATTTAGCTCCAGAAGTGAATGAAATCAATCAAACTGAATTGATCGAATAGAACAAAATTGAAAATAAGCTGAATTAAATAGGCCTCTAAAGTCCTATACACGTCGTGTCTCCATCTCAAAGCAAGTTCCTATTTCTTTGGGCTCATAACTCATAAACTAGAGAGCAACCGTACTAACCGATCAACTAACCTTCGTGGTGGTTGGAGCCAAACTTGTATAGCGATAATTAAGTTTACCTGCATGTGTTCAAAAGTTCTTGTCCAATCTTATGGATGTAGACATAAATTTAATTGAGTCTTAAAAAATCATCTTTAAACATAAGAAATTACTAATGTAAATTTATTAAAAAACTGTCACAATGTTTTAAACAAATTTTAAGATACAATACGACTCGAACATGCTTTAAACTAATGAAAAATATATTCCAAAAACAGATCCTCTAAGTTGCATCTTGCATCTCTTTGAGCCGACCATAAAGCTTTTCTAGATGTAATCTTCAAATCTACAACAGTAATATTTTAGTACTTTGTGCAAATWTATTATTACATCCTCCCATATCCCATTTGCAAAAAAAAGCCACACATTCACGTGCAAAGCATGTGAGCCTGAAAACGTAACGAACTATCCTCCCAACAATCCAACATGGGCCCATTTAACGAACTATCCACATCAACCAGATTTTATCAACCCGGGTTCCCAACCCGACCCGGKTARGACCCCACATAAAGTTGACCTAAAATGACCTAACTATGTCTCCATCAGTTTTCCAAAATAGGAAAATGAGATTACTTGGGGGTGTTTCCGTCATTTCACTTGACGTGTACACTCAATTTCTACACTATAAAACTGCGCCATTTCTTAGCAAACCCTATTCTCGCTGCTACATTTTCTCAATTCTCTCTATCTTACATTTTTCCTTGCGGCTAGGGTTTTTCCTGAGATTTCTGAGGTTCAATCTCTTTCTTACTCTTTTTTACTTTTTGTTGAAGTGTTCTGAATTCATCTGAAATCARTTGACTGTTCATGTTTTGATTTTTGATGATGTTTATTTGAGATGTTTTGATCMGATTTTGATTAATTCAGCTGGAATTGTTGGTTTGACTTGCATGTTTTGGTATGTTCAATCACAGTTTGTTTTTTTTTTTTTTTTGTATCAGATTTTAGATCTGTTACAAAGATCATGCTGGATATTTTTAGTTATTTTCCTGATTTTAGAACGATATGATTCGCATGTTATAAACATATGTTTAGATCGAATTCAGTAGAACTTTTGAACTTGTTAATTTGAGTTTTTATCATGAAAATCAATGGATATATATTTAAACTGTATGCGATWGTTCATTTGATACTRGACTCTATCATGAAGTATATTTTTGAGAATCTAGAATGAATCATTTTGAATGATAWATGCTTGAACTGTTAAAAATGAATAACATCAATTTAAAATTCTAGAGTTTTGTGATTAATGCTGTGTAATCAAATAATACAGTTTAAATTGATTAATAAAGTTATCTTGATTAGTTTGACTTTTGGTCAAGTAAAACTTGTATCAATTGACATGAATCAAGTTAACTAAGAGAAATCGGGTCAGGATAGCTCAGCTGGAAGAGCAGAGGACGATTTGTCCTTGAGTCACCAGTTCAAATCTGGTTCCTGGCATTTCATGTATATAATCAACCAACATCTCACTAATTTTCAACTGCTATTAATCTGCAAAGTTAATGGATCTTAATGTTCTAGATTTCATGAAATTGTTAAGTAATAATCATGTTCAAATGTTTGTTATTAGCTTAGTATAAAGGTAGTTTTATTAATCATAACTTTGATTTTCAAGCAATAAGAACGGATTTGTATTTTGTTGTAGTTGCACCTTGCACTGCTAGTTAAAATGTAGACTCTTGATTGGATTAATTCGAGGTTGGTAAATTGAATTTTAATCGCATGCTGTTGCTGCTGCTGGGCTTCTGGAAGTGATTTGAATATATATCTGTGATTGTATATGCTGTCCATAATTTATTTTTGTTGTGAGTTGCTAATTGTTGTTTGAAATGGAATTTATAAAATAAATTTCA
>SNQN01001446.1:4602-14837 GCA_008642245.1 Bassia scoparia
TGGATGAAATATAATCAGGGGAATCTTGCAAGTGGTCGTGATTTCTGATCAATTTTCAATTTTACAGTAGTATTTTGTACGTCTCCCATTACTTTGGAACATTTTCTCGTTATTTCTTCGGTAATATGGTTGATCATGATGCTATATAACTCACGGGCTACTTGAGGTTGAATCGGTTACTACTCGTTCAAAACTCAGCTATGGTTGTGTTCGGCTTGAGCTTAACTCAAATGTTAAGATTGATAACGAGTTGAGTTAAACAATTTATCATTGGACACGAAAATTCGTGACAATTTAAGTATTATTGAGTGTAAAATGACTAAATATTTTWTGACAATCATCTGGAAGTGTTTTACATATGATGAGATAGCTCAAGAGTTACTTGATTTCGAGGATTTCGACTCAATCAAAGCTCAACTCCAAATTTTTAAAGATTGATCAAATCTTAACTTGCTTGAGCTTGACATCCTCAATTTAACTCGAGATTAAAATTCTAAATTCTAATGCATCGAGTTGGGTAACCTTAARCTTAAGCTCTAGCTCAAACTCAACTCGCATCATAACACCCATGTAAAATGTAATCATTTTATCCTATTTAAACTACTCACATTTTAGGACTCATTCACTCAGTTGAATTTCATTGGCAATTTTTTTTTACCGCGTAACAAATTATATTTATTTATTTTTATTATTTTTTTGCATCAAAGGGAGTACTTTTTCCCATTCAAATGTGTAAAGAATTTAATTTGGAAAGAAATTCTATATTTAAAAAGATAAATTGAAATGGCCAAAATTGTACTCTTTTTTAAGTCTAAAATTATATTCCTTCATTTTACCAACTTTCTTTCCAAAATTGTTACTAGCACTCCTTCATGTGAGAAGAGTATTGAAAATTGTGTTTTCTCGAAACGCGTGTCTAACAAAAACTCGGATGTATCTATACCAATTTTATTTATCATTTATCAGAKTAGTTGTCTATTTCATCTTATTTTCCGTTACTTTTATACAATGAATATTTTACATACTTGTAATGTACTTTATCCGTTCCATAAAGTTTTGTGTGTTTTCACTGACGAAATTTTTTACTATGTATATAACATTCAATATACTTCCTCCGTTTTTTAGACGCCCCATTGTCTAAATTTTGGAAATTGAGGCAAAATTTGATGAATTGATGAGGTGTATTGATGAGTATTTTAATAATGTAAGTGGGGTCCAAAAAGGAGAGAAAAATGGTTAAAGTAAGTGTATTGATGAATATTTTAATGAATAATGGAAAAATTATGTGTCCCCCAAAAAGATAATTAATGAGAGAGTAAGAATATTTAATTGGCACTATTAGAGAATTCCTTTTTAAGACAAGAACATGTAAAAAAAACGAGAAAATATAAAATTAAATATGTTAAGTGCTGTTTTAGGCGTTATTCTCGTCAACTTTTCAAAATAAATAGTTCATTCAGTAAAAATAAGTTCCATATTAAATGTCCAAATGTAAGTCATAATTTGAAAGTCAAGGACAAGGGAGACCATATGCGAGCTTCGAAATTGGAAAGTCAATAAGGGTGGTTTATAATTACGCACCTTTTGGGTTTCATCGCTCTATCAGCTCAAATTGCATTGTATCTTTATCAATTCGGGCCATTTTCTACTCCAATTCTGTTCTCTTCGATATCATACGTAATTTCCCTTCATTCAGGTTTTTCTCTCTCTGTTTTGACTTTTTGATGTTCGCTTTATTTGCTGATACTTTCATTTTTGAGTAATTTAATATGCGCTTATAAATTGCAACGTAAAAGAATTGCTTATTTATTTTTCATTATAGCAACGCATGTAAGTTATAAATTCATAATCTTGCTTATTTATGTTAGGGGGATTTATTGAAGTTGTGTGGTTGAATGTAACCCAAGTTGTGATCTTTGCTTGTGATAATCAAACAAAAAAGAATTTAGATTTTTAGTTGATTTTTAATTAGGTTTTGGGTTGGTTCTGGGTCTATTGATTGACAGTTGAAAACTTGAAATCAACTAATGGATGCCTATTTCTAAGTTGTCTTTATTATTCATGGTTTGATGGAAAAAAAAGCTAAGCTTAGTTTGGTGCTAGCTTAACAAAGATTCAAAAGCTTCGATTTTGAAAGCTTGTTTATTCTTTTTTCCTCTTATTATTGAAAATAATTAAAATTGTTTGAGGATAATCTTGCATTATTAGGGTATTTTAGAAAAAAAAATTAAGAATTGTGCTGTATGGGCTTATTTGGTGATCTTACATTTCTTAGCCAACCTTTATTCAATTGGTAGTTGAGTGAAAGCCACAATGCACTAGATGTTTCAAACCCTTTGTTTTCACTTTACTATAGCTATTAATTTCCTAATTTGCCTTATTTTGTAACTTTCAGAGCTCTGTAATGCTATTACTACTGAATTGATGATCAATAGGAATGTTTGTTTAAACTAGTTTGTAAAACAGTGAAGAAAGCATTGCATTTTACATATTGAGTGTCTTTATTCAGCTTGAAAAGATTGAAAGTACATTGTAGACTTATGGTGAGGCTGCTGGAGTGCTTCGGCAAAAAGCTATCGATTGAGTTTTATGTCAGGACACTGTTTGCCCATGGTGTTTTGTGGGCAAACGAAACTCGACAAGGCTATTCTGTGTCCAACATCAGTTTGATTTTGAGGTTTCATTTCTGTGTCCCTTATTTTGAATGTGTTCCTTAATTTATACTGTTTTATACAAGAATACTTTTTACTTCATCTTTCTTGTTCTAAATCATCAGTTTCTTGCAATCAGATGCACCCTTCTTCCTCAATCCTTCTGCCCCAAAGAGGTGGTAAACAAGAGGGACTTTTATCGACAAAAATTTGGTTCACGATCTGAACAGATAGTATCACGAATGACAGATTATGACTAGTATAATTTGTAACTTTTATATATTCTCAATACATACAACAAAGTAGTTTATGATTGATTCTTAGAGGATGATTTGTATCGCAGGTATTCAAGGGCCTCGGATTGGAGTACAACTGGAAGGACTTACGTAATCTTTGTGATTTTTTTATGCTCTAGCTATTCTTAGCATGGCTGAACATTTGGATATGTGAAATCAGGGGAAACCCTTGGATAGTCACAGACTTATATATATGCTGGCCTAACAAGGCATGAAAGCAACATACCTCGTTGAACTATTTCTGGCTCTTACAAGAGCAAAGTACATTGGATAGTTGTCTGTCCTTAAACATTTTCTGATCTGCATAAAATTTTGGAGTATTATATATTCAAATTACACCGTCAGTTGTCCTCATCATGTGTCCATTACTCAGTTATATATTTTGTATTTCAACTTGTTCATTGGTATCATAATGGATTTACTGGTTCGTTTTACTGTGTTCAGGTAATAAATGTTGGCATTTTAAAGGGACATAATGGAGCTTCAAGATATTTTCATGAGATAGATTACTAATAGAATAACAGATCAATGAAAAATAAGGGTATTGTTCATCAAAAAACAAGAAACAAGGTTTCAGAAAGTAATATCTAGAACTTTAATAATCCTATGACATTAACTCGTGTCTCGGTCAAATGATATTCATTAGTTTCTTCGTGTGATACAAAGGGTACTCTTGATTCAATGAGTGAGGAGGAAACTATGTGGATGATTTCCCGAAATAATCACTTTTGGTTCATGTTAGCCAGGCTCTGATTGATTGTTTGATTTCTTGTTGATGATTTTTTAAATTATATAGGTGAATAAATACAAGGTTATCCATGTATATTTGGTCATTATGAAAAAAAAAAGTATCCTCGACATTTTATCCAAATGATGTTTGTTGTACCTTTTCATTGATAGTTTTTTAGCATGATTTTACATAATACTCAAAAGTCACAACTAATGGGACTAGTTCTTTTGGATATTTTGTTAAGTGTGATTTTACCAGACATATTTTCTTTTGGATATTTTCTTCTCTCTTCTAGTTTTCTGTCTAAGGAAACATTCATCTTGCAGGGAGTTCCTTCTGGAATCTGCTAGGAAGGTTGGAATAGAAGGTGCTGCTGAGTTTCTTGAGGATCCAAATAATGGTGTCAAAGAGGTATCAACTTGCTTAATCTGCTGATCCTTCCCTCCTTTATCTCTCTGTCTCCTTCAAGCTTCCATCTTCTAACTTTTATAGTGCTAATTGAGAACAGCGGGAACCAAAAATATTATTGCTGTTTCATTACTCATATGCTGGAGAATATTTCAATACTATGCACTTCCATATTGTCAAGCAATTAACTAGTGGTTGTTGATTATCAAGACCACAATATGTCTTAGAGATTATTGTTGGACATTGATTTTGATCTCTATTCACTATAGTAAGAGGTTTGAACTTGTACCACGTCATCTTCATATAAACCCCTCCCATAACAAACCTCTCACTAACAATAGTTCAAACATAAGTTGGAGTAAAAGGATTCGAACCTTTGCATGCCGGTACCAAAAACCGATGCCAAAACCTTTTAGAGGTTTGTAGGTGGGAGCCAATATATATAGATATATATACTCATTTGTCTTTTACCTAATGAGATTTTATTTCCCATTTTATTTTATACCCCATACCCTACCTAAACTCCACTCACCCATACAAACCACTTACTATTTCCATACCCATCCCAACTTTCAAATCTCGTCAACTTCAACCCACAATAAGGGAAACCTCAAAATCCAAAGASAAACCCTATGTCAAACACCTTATTGTGGATGCTTATCAGCAGCTTTTTCTAGAAAATAGTTGTTTAATTTAAGTCATTAAGTGGGATAAAAAATGGTTTGATCTTTCTCTCTACTCATTTAGTCAATTGAATGCTTACTTAAACTCACGCCATGTACGTAAGCGGCAAACTGGTAATAAGTTGCTTAGTTGTAGGGAAGGAATGCAGTTATACAACATCTCCAAACCAACTCTGTCTAGCGGAGATAATGGTATAGAAATTTATAAATAACACGGCATGAGAGGTCTTATAACTATAGTTTGGAGATTCATATTCATTATCATTTATGATCACCTACCAAATGAGGTTAATTACTCAGGTAACTTACWATCAGCTTGTATTATTTGGAATCTAACATTGCTTGAATTTTGTATTTTGGATCAACTGAGCTTTTCATTTTTTTTCTCAAGGTTATGGAAGAGCTTGAGAAATACTCTGCTAATATAAGTGGTGTCCCGTACTTCGTGGTGAGTTATATGCCTAATAAACCTCAGCTATTTTTCCTTGGAAAATCTTCTTGCTATCCTGAATGAGCAAATGGTTTCTATCGACAGATCAATGACCAACAAAAGTTGAGTGGTGGACAGCCACCTGAGGTCTTCCTTAGAGCTTTCAAAGTTGCAGCGAATTAAACCAAACTCTTGCTGCGCAGGTGTGGATTGYTAGTTACTCGATGCGATTGACAACGAATATGATGGAAATTGGAGTAACCAGAGGTCTAAATTTATATGTGTTAAACACAATAAGGGATTTTTCTCCTTGTTCAGACTTGGAGTACATCTTGTGTCTGCAATGAAAAGATAACAACAGAATTAGTACTTTGTACATCTTACATAAAAATTCTGAAGTGTATATTCATACTATCATACAAATACTGAATTATGCAACATAAGAACAGGCCATCATAGGGAGATAAGTGTAAATGAGGTATGAAGGAATGAGTACTTCAACAATATTTGTGTTAAATTCAGTCAACAAGGGAAAAAAAAAATTACTCTTATGCTCTGCTTACTTTAGCTTAGTTTTAGTTCAATTCCTAATTTCATTCACTCGATTCATTTAAGCTCAATTCAGTTCAGTTTACTAGTTTAGGGGGTTTTCGGTTAATGTAAATAAACCCTCGATCGTTTTCCCAATGTAAAGTACGTATTACTTCCTTCGTCACGCAAAAATAGCAACAATTGACTTTTCACGTATTTTGAGGAAGAGATTTAATCTAGTAAACGATCAAATTAGCTTAAATAATTATAACACAATAAACTTATCATCCTATTCTTCATTGTGTTAAAATTATTTAGGCTAATTTGATCGTTTATTAGGTTAAATCTCTTACTTAAAATACGTGAAAAGTCAATTGTTGCTATTTTTGCGTGACAGAAGGAGTATGTTATAATGTACTCCCTTCAATTTTTAATGTTATATCCAATTTCCTCATTTGACCGATTTTCAATTTTCAATGTTTTGTGTGTTACACTTTATTCTAATTTTGCATACATTCTCTTCCATTTATTTTCGTTTTTAAACCCACTTTCTCTTACTTTATCAATTTTTCTGTACCTTTTCTCTTTATATACACACTCGTCAATCTATTTTATTTCTAACCTCACTCACATTATGATACAAAGTATATTATTTATAATTTTTTCCTCAAACAATAAATACATAAAACATCAAAATATCCGAGAGAGCATATTTTTCTTAAATCAAGAGGATGAATCATTGTAATTTCAACTACAAGTCTACGACATGGTAAGTTGGTAACAACTATCAAGTAACAAGATGCAAATATGGGGTTTGGCTCAAGTGGGAGCATCTCCACTTTTGCTAATAAGCCTAATATCCTAAAATAGAACCGGTGTATGACTCACACATTTATTCATTCGTTAATATGTGTAGGAGTACTTTTGTATTCCGTCATTTGATTAAATTCATACTATAGGGAATTCGATTATTTTATCAATGTGAGAATATTCTAAATTTTCATTAATGAATATATAGAATGAGTATATTTATGTGTTTTAGAATTTAGATTCAATCTTACAGTATAAAATTTTACGATTGTCATTTGTTTAATATATACGATATATTGTATAGTACGGTAGTAATATATAATGATATTATAATAAGATATCGTCTTTGTCTAAATTTGCTTAAAATAAATAGATTTTGTTTAATGTGTTATATTATTTGACTGATATACAATTTTATAAATAATTATAAATATATATTGATAAGAAAAATATCTAGAATTATGTAAAGATATTATTTATTATTTATTAGCTAATAGATTTAATTAATATGTTATATAAATAATTATACAAAAAAAAAGAATAAAAAAAAGAAATAAGTCTTAGAGGGAAAAATTTTAACCAGAACGTGTCATGTGACACTTCTGATTTCTGCTTTAGTATATAGTTAAGTTATGATTGATTGATGATTCCTAATATTTATTTATATTATTTTATAACAATTTCATGATCGATTAAGATTTCCTCTTTTTAAATTTTTGATTCATTAACACTTATTTTCTCCTAATAATAGAGTATATATATACAAAATACAATCAGCTGCTTTTCTGTGAAACCAGCCACACCATAAAATTGGTGTGGCTGGCATCCATAGATTTTTAAAAACTAAATAGTACAACTACAAAAGGCCACAAAAAGAGCCACAACAAAACCTAACAATTTTCCTAAAAAGTAATCTGCCGCAATCTGCCTCCTTCTCCAATCTTCGACTTCTCTCTCCTTCTTCAATATTTGCAGCAATCTGTACAGAAAAAATTTCAAAAAAAATGAAAAACAAAGAAAACAATCAAACGAAAAGAAAACTACTTTTACGAAATATAAGAACTACTTTTACGAAATATCACAATTACTTTTCTAAATTATAAGAACTACTACTTTTACGAAATATAAGAAGTACTTTTACGAAATATCACAATTATTTTTCTGAATTCTAAGAATACTCTTCTGAATTATATGAACTACTTTTATGAAATATATGAACTACTCGAATGAAATATCACAATTACTTTACTGAATTATAAGAACTACTTTTATGAATTGTAAGAATTCTTTTATATTATATTAATATTAAAATATAATTTCATTTAACTTATAATTTAATATTATTTAAATATTGAACTACTTTAATAAAATATACAATCACTTTTATAACGATTATAAAAACTACTTTTCTGAAAATAATAACTACTTTTATAAATATATGAACATACTTTATAAATATATGAACTACTTTTATAAAATATATGAACTACTTTTATAAAATATCACAATTATTTTTCTGATATAAATTATTTTATAATTATATGAACCTTTTATGAAATACATAATACTTTTCTCAATTATAAGATCTAGTTTTACGAATTATATAAACTACTTTTATGAAATATAAACTTACTTTATGAAATATATGAACTACTTTAGACTATCACAATTATTTTTCTGAATTATAAAATACTTTTATGAATTATATGAACTACTTTTCTCAATTATAAGATCTACTTTTACGAATTATATAAACTACTTTTATGAAATATATTTACTACTTTTATGATTATTGAACTACTTTTCTCAATTAAAGACTATTACGATTCTATAAACACTTTATGAAATATTTACTTCAGTGATACAGTGAATCAGAATCAATCGAACAACAACAACAATAATCAAACTCAAATTAGATGGAGACCATCAGCAGAACAACAAACTACTCATCGAAGCTCTTCGACACGTTCGTCGCAATCAACACCAGGCGCCAGTTTCCGGCAGCCGCGCAGTATGCGAAGAGGGAAACAGACCAATATTCATGGCATTGAGAGTTTAAGGACGATCAAGAGTGATGACAGCGACACCATGGGATGAACATTGGCCTTGACGAAATCATTGGAAGCAGAAGCCATGATCGAGAAGCTTCGATGATGAGAAAAGCGACGAATTAAGATAATGCGAAATGGAGAAAATTAGCAGAGATGAAGGAAGAAGATGATCGAGCAAGGAATCTGGGAAAATTAGCAGAGATGGAGGAAGAAGATGAGGCTTGAAGAAGAAGAGAGGGAGATTGAGGAGAGAGAAAGCATGACGGCARAATGAGAGAGAGGGGTTAGGGTTAGGGTTTGATCCTTTTATACAGTTTAAAAGGRTAWTTTTACAATTTTATCCTTGGCCACACCATAAAATTTGGTGTGGCAGGTTGCATATAAAAGTTTGCCAAATACAATTAGTACATAATCCTCTCCGATATGAAAACATTAAAGTAAAACTACACTCACAAATACAATATAAATTAACACTTTTGTGACTATGTCTAGCATCTACACTCTTATATCGAATTCTTTGGCTATCTTCACTTAATTCCTCAAACTCATCACAACCTTTAGCTAGCCATGAGTCAAATCATAATCAAGACCACAACATTCGTCATTTCATTCACGATGTTACTTGCTTTACTAATTAGCCACAATGAAGCCAATCTTACTGACGTTTGAATGTTTAACGCATTGAGTAATGAGCAGAATCTTCAAGTTCATTGCAAATCAAAGGACGATGATCTTGGGGTGCAAAATCTAGCACCAGGGAGTTATTATGAGTTTCATTTCAATGCACAGTTAAGCACTCTATTTTTCTGTGGTTTTGTGTTTGATGACAAATTACATACATTGGTTTACATCTATATCTTTGAGCGCGACATATTTCGTTGCAATTTTAAATGTTGGTGGAAGATCGGTGAGCTTGGTCCTTGCTTGTTTAATAATACAGTCAGAAAGTATAATCTTTGCAAAGGTTGGAATCCAAATTATTTGTAGAGATTCAATCTTTTATGAATTGTAGTGTATGTGAAATAAATTTGGTATAACCTTACCATATGAATTTGATATTAATAATATAATGGGAAATGATAGATACATGGCGACATTCAATTTTTCACTTTTCTATTTGGTGGAAGGGGAAAAAAATTATATCAAGTAACTATCGACTTTAGGAAATTCCATATAGGACATAATCTTACTTAACACATGACTAACCACCCAAACTAAAAGAAAAAGACCATTGATTAGGCTTAATTAGTGAAGAGTGGATGTCTTCTACAGTTTTATATTTTGTGATTATCAACCTCCCATAACATGCAATTTAAATCAACATGTTGCACATTTTGTTGAAACATGCAACTATGCAGATATCGATGAGGACCGTTTTGTGAAGTGACTTGTTCGAATTCTCAAAAGTGTCGCATTTGATTTGTACATGGATTTATCTTCTAGATCCAGATCATTGGACGCAAATGGGAGAAGTGTGGTTGCAATTGAAATAATATTTTTAAAAAACATTGTTTGTTTCATTGTTGGAACTTTTTCATTGAGTTTTTTTAAAGTTAATGGTAACTTTCCACTCTTTTATGCTTTTGAATGAATATGGGAATATGTATTGATGGTGGATTTTGATTTGACATGATTAAATATTAGA
>SNQN01001446.1:14862-42411 GCA_008642245.1 Bassia scoparia
TATACAGTAGAAATGAAATTTATGATTGGTTCTTGTGAACAAAAAACGGCCAACTGCTTGTAAAGTTCTACTTTTGTATGTATCAAGATCATCTCTGAATCACATATATATGGTTCTGGTACGCATTATTTCATGCAGCCTCTCGCTGCTTGTGATTTCTGGCTTCAGTCCTAGCCAAACATCATGGTCTAAATACCCTTACTGTTCTGTGTGCTATGTGGATGATTTTCTTGTAATGTGAGTAGACTATCATAAAAATATGTGTTCAAACTACTTACACATTATGAGTACGAAGTTCTTTCGGATGGATAATGTGATTAGTTATATTCAGAAATCGCTTCAGCCAGTTTGCCTGTTTGTGGTATGAACATATGAGGATCTTGGAAGGTATAACACATTAAGGACAAATTTTGTTTGATGGATCATCTAGAAATGTTTCACAAATTTTTATTGTCATGAGGTAAATGTTTGATGGAACAATATATGAATGGATTTCATATGCTCATATAACATGTGTACTAGATTTCGTACACAACAAATTACACTGCAGGAAAATTACAACTAACAAATCAGCCTTTGATCAAGCTGTATGGTTACACTCGATAAGCCGTTGAGCACACCAATTATTTTGCAAATTTGAATAGTGCTGAACTGTCAATGAGTATGCGTACAAACATGATGCCTCAGATTTTACTTCCCGCGCTTGCCAAGGCTGAAGGAAGCCCTTCCGGGGGCAGTCACCACTGAATTTATGCTTGCATTGATCTGTTAAAAGGAAAAATTAATCGATAAAAATTAATAGATAATCAAAGGATAAAAGAATACTAGTGCATTTGATCGCTGAGTAAATCAACGTTTTTATGCTCACCACTAGTGGGAACACCGCCAGGCGTGCTAATACTTTTCAAAATCCCTCGTTCACCTTCAATGATGAATTCATATAACAAGATTAGTGGTTCGTTCATGAATGTGAGCATGCATTATCATCACCATTTAATGGATAATCTTGCTCAAGACCTTTAAGTATATCCTGTCAACATTTCTACGATTATGGACCTCTTGTGAAACAAAATTGAATACAGGAGATGATTTTCCTTCGTGTGGGGCGTGCGTCGCGTTTTGTATGTGTAATCGATGGGAGTGCAGAGCAGGAGCCTCGTTTTCATGGAAGGGGAAGTTGTAGATATGCTAAAGAAATATACTCCTTAAGCCATTGTTTGGGTCTCGAGAAACACTCAGCTGCTCCTTCCACACCAGCCTCTGAGCACATTCCACAAATTTCCCTGCATCACATCCAGTTTCGGCTTGGTAATACGGAATTTTGAGCAAACCATTACAATTTTATTGAAATCCTCAGAAATACGGAAGATGATCAGAATCTTCCTAACCAGTTCAGATAATAATCCTAAGAAATGAAAGACATACCGGTCACTCTATTAACTTCCCCTGTGTCATGTATCCACAGAAAAGCTCTTCAACGAGGTCGTGTTGGCTATCAAGTCCTTGCTTTCCTGCAAATATATAAGCTATGGCTATCCAGAGTATTTCCCCTGTGTTTACGATACAAATATAAGCAACATCGCGCTCAGTTATCTCATTTCAGATTCTTATTAAACTGATCTTTTGACTTACGTTCCACCATGTATAGTTCAGGCCAAGCTTCCTGTAAACCTGAAGTCATAGTCAGCAATTTCGAGTACATCAAAAGGTGCATTTTAACTCATACTGTACCAATCAACTATATCATCACAAATTGCAAAATGATCTGATAAAAGATTGCAGCAGACTAGCAATTTGCAGATAACCCAATAGCTTGAGTTGCTTGTCCGAAACGAGCAATTATAGATCATAAAACTGAGACACAAGGGTTATTGAGTACAATACAGTTTTGAAGACAAGACGAAAGTAATACATATATACCTCAGCCGTGGCCCTATTAAGTTGTTCCATATACCGGGAACCAAACTCCTCCTAGTAGGGAAATCCCTCCTTGTTTACGCCCTTCTTTGGTGAGCTGAAGGCTTCGAGGAAGTACGGGTGGCCAATGTATCTTTGCAATGCAGAATATTCAGAATCAGTTGTGGTAGCAAAATTAAGAATATTACCAAATTGATTATTAAAAGAAAGTAAAATGAGCAAACCTCAAAATTGAACTTGGTCTTTTGATACAGAAATTGCTTTGTCTAGATTATTTGCCCACATAGCACCATGGGCACACAATTGTCCGAACTTTATGTCGATCGAACAGCTTCTTCCTGAACTGCTAGCTGATTGACATAATAACTTTGAAAGGTTCCCTCGGTAATGTGAACTTTTTAGAAAGAAAATTAACACGTAAGATATTGTTGAACATAAGTCTAGTATACATCCGGCGTACATCAAATAATGTTGATCATCACAAGTATGCAGAGCCATTGAGGGTAGAGATGATTTTCGCCTTTAAGGTCAATCTTCACAAAATATATATAGTACTCCCTACAATTTTTTTTATAGGTGGTTCACGATGAGATGAAAATATATTCGTTTGTTGCACATTAAAAAAAGTATTTAGAGATACATATTTGATTGTTAATTTGTTCTAGATTGATAAAAAAGCAGAATTAAGACAGAAAATCGAATTAAATGAATGAATGCATAGCAATAATAATCAATATACCATGGAATTTATAAGATTTAATAAAAGAGTTTTTATTGCTCTGGCAAATTAAGAAAATGGTTAGTTTAGTTGTAAGTTAACTCCAAAATCAAATAAATTAGAAGCCAAATAAAAATCAGGAAACTAAAGAAAAGAAAGGAATTTAAATTACCGGTATTTAATTGCAGAGGAATAACGCAAATGTTTCTGAAACTAAAAAAATAATTATGTTTGATGAATTTTGAGGTTAAGACATATGAAGTTGGAGAGGAGAGAGAAGCTAAAACTGAGATATTATCGTTGACTCCCGCGTTTGTCTCACAACTACTCTACTAACCGCGGACCACCACAACCCAACCACCACTTTTGGATTATTATTTTTTAATTCATCTCTTTTATTGAATTATCGTTACAAGAATAAAATGCAAAGAATGAATCATCTTGTAGAATCATTGTTACTTGAAAAGTAGTAGATACATCGAATGCACAATAATATTTTTTTATCAATAATTGACCCTTATTATTATTACTATATGATGTAAAGTAAAATGAGTCACTATATTGAATTGTATAAAAACGTCAATATATGCTTGCTGCACAATAAAGTTTATTGTGCATCTGATGCATACAAATACCTTATGTTAGTTACTTTTATATTTTTTTCCAGGGATCGTTACGTATCGGTTTTTTGTTTTCAGTTTTTAGTTTTTTTTTGAAAAATACAAAACTGTAAAAAAGGAAAACAACAAAAATAGTTTAGACTTTTTGTTGTTGTCCAGTTTTTCCAAAAGTATCATGTTTCCAAATAGTAACGTAGTTTAATCTTTTATGAGTACATATGTTATAATTTCACAGAATTTTTAAACACATAACTTAAAAAACGAAAATCACCGCAATGCCGAACTTAGTATAAGTTGTTTTTGTTTAATTTTATTTTCAATTATTTCGTGTTATTTTTAAGTGAAGATTTTATTTATTAATTTGTTAGGCTGACATTAAAAAATATATTTTAATGTTGTTTGTTTTTAGAAGTTTACGAGGTTTTTTAGATATTTCCTTTTTATGTTGATTTAATTACCTTTCTATGAACATGTTCTTAGTCCCTTCTTTTCTGTGAGGTAGGGTTTTGGTCGAGAGAGCTTTCCCGTTTCTGTCTGTTGTCCACTAGTATGTCTAATGGTTCTCAGGTGGTTTCTCTTGTGTCTCATCTTCTGACTTATTCTCTCTCTAATAGCTTTTCTCCGTAGTCATCATCTGCTTTCACACGTTCTCTCGCTTCTTTTTATCTCACTTCTTTCGTTTGGGGGGGGGGGGGGGGGCTCATCGGTCGACTGTTAGGGCCAAACTTCCTCCTTGTCGACAGTCACTCATCCCACCTCTTCAATAGGTCGTTTGCGTGCCTCCTGACTTGTACGAAAATATATAGTGTAATCGCAAATCCATTTCGTGGTCTTCTGGTGTGGCACTTCGAATGTGGTTGACTAGTGTTTGAAACCTGGTGGATTTCGTATCGCTTTGGGTTAAAGGGTGGTCTCCAACGCTACCGATTTTACGGCGGAGGGGCTCGTTCTGGTTGTGTTCGTCAGTTGGAATTGTGACAAGGAACCTTTTTGTTTTGATTGTTCGTTTAATTGGGTTTTCCTTTCTTTCTTTTCCTTTTTATTCCTTTTCTTTTTATTTTCCTTTTTTTAATTCTCTATTTTTAGGTTTTTAATATTTGTGTTTTAGTATGAAGTTTTATATTAGTGTCCGCTGTTTTAGGGAAGATGAAATTAAACTCAAAAGGACTTGATCTATGGGCAGTTGCTTTTTGAATGAATCACAACAACGGTGGTGATCTTATTGAAAGATGTATTGACATCGAATTTTTTATCATGTTCAATGCATTATATTCACTTTTTGTTGGAATTGAAACGGTGAGTAGAAACAAGTTTCGGTGTTGTGATAATAGATCTTTTCTTTTTTTAAGTCTTTTTATTTTGAGTTCATTGATGTACATGAAGAACTAAGGACTTTAATTGAATAAAATCATTTCTCGTAAAAATAACTAAATTATCTTTTCTATCAAATTGCATGTTACGGGGGGTTATAACCACAAAATCTAAAAACTCTAGAAGACATCTACTTTCTTACTAAAAAGCCTAATCGACGGACTTTTTTTAACTAATGTTTGTAAAAATTGGAAGCGAAAGGGAGGGGAGGAAAAATAGGAGGAAAAAGAAGCAGCCAAAAGTGGAGGAAATGATGAGCTCCATTTCCCTCTAATCTCAATTTAAGGATTGTCTTCATTAAGGATGAAGGAAAAATGATCCTCCCTCAACATGTTTATCAAACAAAGGAGTTTGTCTCCTCCTTTTCCTTCCTTCCCTTCCTTTCCCTTCCATTTTTATATTATCCAAACATAGTATTCAGTTGGGGTTTATCATGTGTTAGTAAGATTCGGTCCCCTATATAGAATATTCTAAAGTACGATGCTAAATACTTCGCAAATATTATAGTACCATATATCACCATATGTATCATCTCCATTATTTTTTATTACCCAAATTACATGATAAGGTCATACCAAATTATTTCACACACTGCACGCTAACAATCATTTAAAGATTGAATCGTACAAATAATCGGATTCCACCCTTAAAGATTATACACTCCGAGTGCGGTATTATACAAGCAGGACAAGTCTCTTTGATAACCCAGCGACAATTATTAGAACGTCACAACGTAATATGTCGCGCAATAGACTATAGATGTCAAAACCAATGTAATTTTGTCATCAAACACAAAACTAAGAAAAATAAAGTGTTTATTTTGCTTTGAAACTAAACTCAAAATAACTATATGGTGCAGATTTTGCACCAAGATCATCGTCCTTTGATTGCAAATGACTTGAAATTTGAGCTGCTACTCAATACATTAAACACTTTTGAAACATGGTGTGTCGGCGGCTGCACTGTGGCTTAATAGTAAACAAGTAACATTCAATTAATGAAACGAAATGTTGTGGTCTTTGTTTATGTGGACTCATAGCTAGAAAATAGTTGTCGATGAGATAGAGGAATGTCAAGTGATGTAGGCAAAGAATTCGTATAAGAGCATAGATGCTAGACAAAGAGAGGTTAATTAATTTAATTGTATGCTGGTGTAGTCTTTAATGTTTCATATTGGAGAGAATATGTACTAGTTGTACTTATATCAACTTATGTACTAGTTTTTAAGTGCACGCTAGCGTGCTTAACTAAGGAGAAAAAATTGTTAATCTCTTATATTAGATTTGATACCTTTGAATGTAACCTTTTTAAATATCGTATCATTTTCAAATCATAATTCATTTTTATTACTATGAATGTTTTAACTTTTATAGTAGTAGTAGTTTATTTGGTAAATTTAAAACCTTTCTTTTTGAATATTTAAGTAGTAAGTGGAATATTGAGACCTTTAATATTCAATTTATTATTTATTAAAAGGTGTAAATCGGCATTTCCTAGGGACATCATTGCTCCTCTTCTTGGTTATATATAATTAGGGCGAAAATTAGTTAATAATTGAGTCAATTTTTTTTAAAAAATAAATTATAAAATGATCAATTGGAAAGTAATTGTTTTATTAATCTTTCTGTACTTTGTATCAATTATTATCTATACACATAATTCAGTTCAATAAAAGACAAATAAAATAAATTGATTTAATGAAAGAATCACTCAAGATTCGAGTAAACATATTTATTACATATTGAAACCAATCCACTTGAGTATAAATAAAAAAGACATTCAATTAATAATGAAGAATCACTTAAATTGCAATAAAATTGATTTGAAATCAATTTTATTATGATACTTTGCTTTTTTTGTTAATTGACAGATTGTTGAATAAAATTAATGAAATTGGTAAACTTAAATATTTTTTAATTTCATAAATTATATTCAATGATACTTGAATTTTAAAGAAATTTAGAAAATCTCCCATGTCCTCAAATGTTTAACCCTTAATGTTTAACAAATATGTCTAATGTTGTTTTTATTTTGATATATCTTTAATTATAGATAGCACAAATTAGAAATCATATATTCATATAAAGTACTTATCGAAACGGATTGAACAAATCCTACTTACTTTAGGGTAATAGTTTTCAATCCAATTGAGATTATCTTTGCATTATAAAATGTAGTATTTAACATTCTAAAGGTGGGAATTAAGATAGCAATTTTGTTGATGTAAATTCAATTACCCCAAATAAAATAAATGTAAAATTCAGTTAAATAAAAAATATTGTTTAACGATTATTTGAAATGTTGAAATTAATCTAATATGTACACATAATTCCAATTCAATAAAAGATAAATAAAACAAATTGATTTAATGAAAAATCACTCAAGATATGAATACAATTTATTACTATGAAACAATGAGTTTCGTTTGACACTTGGCACCTCTTGTATCTATCAACCAAACCAATTAAAATTCTTTACAAAAACGCAACATGAGTCGCTCTATATGCCCGACATATATCAATTTTTTTTTACTACAATTATTACGTATGAAACAATCACTCGAGATATAAATGAAAGAGACATATATATTAGTATACTAGTTTTTTATGCACACGATGCGTGCTGCTTTATTTCTATCTTATACTATTTTAGTGTTTCGAGAAGTTTATGCATGAGATTTTTTTATAGATTTATTGTTGTTTTTCCAAAAATCTAGTCTTGATTTTTGAAATTAAGTCTTGTTTTATTTTATGAGATATTAAAAAAATAAAATCATCATCAAGTTGCACATAAATTTGAAAAAACAATGATCAATTACCATTATATTGTAGTATCGTTTTTATTTATGTATTGAAACTCAACTTTTTTTTACTTATGTACATCTAATATCTATTATACGTGTACAAAGTACTAAAAAAAATTCGATGGAGAGAAAAAAAACACTAAAACATAGAACTTGTGTAACACTAAATCCTATTTCCTTGTTATCCGTAGTCATTTTTCCTGTATCCTTATTTATTAGAAAAATTTTATCACATAATTTTTTTTCCACTCATTTATATATGAGAATCAATTAACATTCAAATTCAATAAATATTTGTTTCTACTATTACCTCATTATACTAATGGAAACTTTCTTTTTTAAATTTTATAATTTGAGTGAATTATGCTTTAATTTGATCCTAATTTATTTTGTTTTTTATGTTGATTACATGTTACTCCGTACATATTTGACAATATTTTTTGAAATTATATGTAACATAATTGTGGAATTGATTATTTACATTTGACAATTTATTTGAATTGTGTTGACCTAACTTATATAAGTGAAGGGCTTTTTGTATTTTTCAAGGGGGACACCATTGCTCCCTTGGCTTATATAATCTATAACATATATACTAAACAGAAATAATGCGCTGATGCAATGATGACATCATATATCCACGTGTCAACCTCACATCGCGTACGAATAGATGTTAAGCACTTATTATATTTTTTTTTTTAGAAACCTTGAATTAAAATAAATTAACTATTATTCTTAAGAAAATAACTATTAAATTAATTTAATACATATTCAATAAATTTTTTTTAAGAAAACCACTTTTAAATACCATTAATTTACTATTATAAAAAAAAACTTTCTAGAACCACTTATGCACCTAACAATTTCAAACAAAATTTTTAATATCTCCGTACTAAAGTTTGATTAAAAAATTAAATCAATTCAAAATTTAATTTTAAATGTTAATGTATTTCATTATAAATACAAAAAATCTTCTATAAAAATCTACATTCACGTAACAATTTTAAACAAAATTATCAATCAATCAATGAATACTATATACGAAGCAGAAATTAGAAGTGCCACATGGCGCTCTCAGGTTAAAATTTTCATCCAAAACTTAATTCTTTTTTTGGTTAAATTATTTCTATAACATATTAATTAAATTTATTAGCTAATAAATAATATCTTTACTTAATCTAGAATATCTTCTTTCAATATATAATTTCTTAATTATTTATAAAAATGTAATATCAATCAATATAATATTAACACATTAAACGAAATCTATTTATTTTAAGCAAAATTTTGAAAAATTCATATCTTTTATTATATTAAATATTTTATTCGGTACTATACAAACATTACATATTCATAATAAATTTTATAAAACAAAAATTCTAAAATAATTTTATACACTAAGATTAAATCTAAAACAAATGATTATACTCATTCTTAATATACGTATTGATGAGAATTTAGAAGATTTTCACCAATGAATTAGTCCCTATAAACATGAATTTAGTCGAATAACAGACACGAGTACAAGTTCCCCTACACATATTTAATTGCAATTTTGTATCATAATCTTAGAAATCTATCTTGTGAATAAATTTAGTAAATATCATACATGTTTTGCATGGACCTGGACTATATATCTTATACAATACAAATTTTCTTGACAAATATTAAATTACAAATTTATTTTACTCTTTTTAGAGTTTTAACGAATAAATTTATAAGTAAATACCGTGTATCGCACGGGCCCTAAACTAGTAGAGATAATATACAGGAGTTTCGTTTGACACGTGGCTCCTCTTTATCTATCAACCACACAAATTAAATTTTTGTACAAAAACGCAACATGAGTCGCTCTATGCCCGACATATGTCAATTTTTTTTAAACTTATATTTGTTATGTCATTTCATGTTCCCGCATCTGTTAAACTTCTCTTACCTTACTTTACTTTGTCTTTTTTTAAATACTTTACGTTTGTTTTTTCCTTTAGTCGAGTTCCTATATTTATGTTAAACATCATTTCATGCAAAAGCGCGTGCACACAACAAGTTTCTTTCGGGTTAGTTGCTTTGTTTTCCCCTCCCTATTATATATTCAAATTGAAAGTTCTCATCTTATTATTTAGTATAATTTTTTCGATTTTCATATAAATGAGTTGCACGATAGTACTAGAACGCAACAACGCATTCAAATAGCATACAATAGTAGTAATAGAACGCAACAATCAAGAAAGACGCTCGCCAATCAACATTCTCAACACTTAATGAAATTACCACATAAATAGAATAATGCAACCCCGGATCGAACACGCTGGAAAAAAAGACTAGTCAATTAATATCAAGATCACTCAGGATTGTCAATAATTGAAATCAATCAATTAATTAATTAATGATACTTTGATTATTTTTTCTTATTTAGCTGAGGAGATTGATAAAATATTAGTAAAAGTAACTAAAAGTTAAATATTTTTTAAATATATTATTCATCAAATGTACTTGAATTTTCAAAAATTCACCAACTTCCCTCGTTCCTACATGTTCTACTATTTCAGTGTTTAGCATGTATGTGAATGCATGTTTATTTTGATTATATCTTTAATTATACTTTAGCAAAATTATAAACATCATATATTCTTAAAGTACTTATCGAAACGGATCAAATAAGATCCACGTAACGATATTTTGTTTTGAATATATTACAAGATTCTCACTTGTTGTGAATAGTGTCAGATTTTAAATGTAAAAATAGAGGACTATAACGAGGTTAGGAGAAGGAAAGCAAATGAGGAGGTTAACGAATGTGGGCATGAAACTAAATGAAGTTAGTGGAAAGTGATGTGAACTATTAATGAGGTGACGAGAGAGATATACAAAGAAATATGAAATTCTATGTTGGGACGTTTTTAGTCTAGGGTTAATTATGTAAGTGCAATATGTCTACTTGTCATTACTTATTCCTTTTAATTGGTTAACTACTACTCCATATTTTTCGTTCAATTGCAATGCAAGGTTTTTTTTTAAAAAAAAAAACAATTGAATATTTGCGCTTTATTATGATATATTTTGGGCTTTTTTTTGGGATTTTTCCCCATATACCCCTGACTTTTAGCCTAATAACTCATATACCCTCGTGTTTTTAGAAACGCCTCATATACCCCCTGACATCAGGGAAAATAGCCCAAATACCCTTATTATAACAGAAATCTAACGCCGTTACTCTTTTTTCCAATTAATCTCTTAATTCATCCTAGTTAACCCCTAATTCATCCTAATTAACCAAAAAATGTACCATTACTAAATTACCAAATACATTTCTTCTCATTGAAACACTTAAATTCCAGTACTTATGAAAATCATCATTGAAACTCAGCTGCAACTACGACACTTCTCAGCTGCAACAACAATTCCTTCCTACTTACTTCCCCCAATTTTCTTGCACACAACCACCAACGCTACTGCTACTACGACGACAACGACAACAGCAACAACCCAAATCAGAACGAACTTATCCAATAACAACCATTGCTTACCGACTTCTGTTAATTGTTGTTGCTGTTGTTCCGCCACCACACACCTCACGATCACCACCAAGAGCCCCCAATTCGATTCGCCACCCACCACCAAGGTGCTGCGTGAGGCTGGACAGGCGGGTTGTGGGCTGGGGCTTCGGGTCGGAGGCAGCGGCGGCGGCAACAGAGACCACAACAGCACCACCAGCAAGCGGTGGTGGCTGGTCCTGGTGCGACAGAGAGGGAGAAGGCGGAAGGAGAGAGGCAGGGGGCAGCAGTGCAGCAACCCAACGCAAGCAGCAGCTGCTACGCTGCAGGTGGCAGCGGTGGCGGCGGTCTACCGTGGGGCCGAGGAGAGAGAGGGAGGCGAGGAAGAGGGGGCACAGTTGGCCGCGCTCGGGCTGACGGAGCTAGGCAGAGAAGGAGAAAAGAAGAAGAAAGGAAATTGATTTGGGATTTTGATGAGAAATAAAAAGGGTTTAAGAATTAGATTATAATGAGATTAGAGTGATTTTGAGTGAAAAATCAGAATGAACTAGGTTGGAGGAGGAAAAAGATGATGTTCTAAGGTTGAAGATGAGTATTCAAAATCAGCTTTATTTGATTTTCTAGTATAAGCTTTATTTGATTTCTGGGTTTTCACAAAGGGTTCAAAATCAGGAGCATATTAATCTTGTTTTGGTTTTTCTATTACACACAATGGCAGCAGCGCAAAATCAGGAGAATTCCCTTTTGAAGAGAGAGAAATGGTGGTGGTAATGGAGTAGGAAGGAGGAGAAAGAAGGATAAGGTTGAACCAATGGAGGAGAGAGAATGAGATTATGGTTAATTAGGTTGAATTAGAGGTTAATTGGAAAAATCCTACGGTGTTTAAGTATTTAACGGTTTGGCCTCATTAAGGGTATTTGGGCTATTTTCTCTAATGTGAGGGTATATGAGCTGTTTCTAAAAAACACGGGGGTATATGAGTTATTAAGCTTAAACTCAGGGGTATATGGGGAAATATCCCTTTTTTTTTTAAAAAAAAAGTAGTTTCATATGTAACATAACATACTTGTATTGGGGAACGTGAAAGCTTGTTGGTTGCAAGTAAAAAAAGAATAGAGGAAATATTTTTTTACCTATGGTGCATTTTTTAAAATTTAACTTTTTGCAAGCTATTTTTTTACCCAACATAATGCTAGGTTGCGATTCAATCCCTAAAACCATCTTTAATGGTGAGCTTATTCATAATATCTCTCTCCTCTCCTCTTTTGCCACATCATTTCTCACTCATTTTATCCTTTATCCTCTCCTAATTTAATAATCACCCTACAATGTAAGCTTACCCCAAAAACTCTCTCTCCAATTTTTCTTATAACACACCTTAATTTAATATTACAAAATATGACAAAAAAATTAAAATAAAAATAAGTTGGCCCACCTTTAACTTTGGGGACCTTTACCATATTATCTACTTTCCCCATATTGAATCACTTACATAGATAGGCTTACTCATATTGGCTCCACATTCATTGATGCACAAAAAAACACCATTGTGAATGCTCTAAGGTTAGGGAAAGCTGAGATGCTCTCACTTGAGCCAAACCCAAAGTTGTATGTTGTTACATGTTACCATATGTTGTACTCCGTAGTTGAAATTACAATGATTCATCATCCTCTTGACTTAGGAAAACACATGTTCCCTCCGATTTTTTGAAATTTTTGCATTT
Organism: Bassia scoparia; assembly: GCA_008642245.1. Classification (NCBI taxonomy): domain Eukaryota; kingdom Viridiplantae; phylum Streptophyta; class Magnoliopsida; order Caryophyllales; family Amaranthaceae; genus Bassia; species Bassia scoparia. Next base: position 27,510 of record SNQN01001446.1, read on the forward strand.
ATTGTTTTGAGGTAAAACTAAAATAATATTATCTATTAATAAAGTGAAGTGAGAGAAATAGTATTCCCCTTGGAAATTCCAATTTGACCTTATATTTAAGTATTATTACAAAATAAATAATTACCTCTATACATAAACTTGCTAACGCAAATAATTCAATTTTCTTTTTTTTTTTTAAAATAAACCTTGCATTACAATTGAATGAAAATACGGAGTATGTAGTTAACCAATTAAAAGGAATAAGTAATGACTAGTAGACATATTGCACTTAACATAATTAACCCTAGACTAAAAACGTCCCAACATAGAATTTCATATTCTTTGTATATCTCTCTGGTCACCTCATTAATTAGTTCACATCACTTTTGTAACACCCCAATAATTCTCCACTTTACCTGTGAAATATTAAATGAAAATACGGAGTACCATTGGCATGTCACCGCCACGTGTTAAAACGTTTAGGCTAAAATAATAACTTGCAGCGGAAATCAAAGGTAGAAAATAGTTCAAGCCAAAGTGTTAAAATCTGAAATATAAAAACTCATTTGACAAGTTGGAACCATCAAGACCTTTATTCGCAAATAACGGTATAATTTCTTTTCAAACATAATAAACTCGTTATAGAAAATCGTTCTGTAAGGTTCATGATGCATGAACAAATTGTTTAAGTACGATCGGCTCTCACTCATCCCAACCATCCAAGACTAGTCATCTGATTGCAAATTCTGTAAAAAGTCTTGAGCCAATTGAATAAAAAGTCAATCCAATACTCAGAAATCGACCTCTACGAAGTCTCCTCAACCGAGGGTGGCGGCCAGCAGAGGCGGCGCTCAGGAGCAGCGTCCAACGCAACAACGCAGCAACCACACTGGCAGTGGCAACAACACACAGTAGAACAACACAACACAACAGTGCAGCAGCAACAACCGGCGCAGGCAGCAAGGGGCGGCGGCAACGGCTCCGGTGGTGGGGACAGCGGCAGCAGCAGCAGAGTCGTGCGACAACTCTCTCTCTCTCGTGTGTTCTGTCTCTCGGCTTCTCCTCTGTCTTTTTTTTGTTTTGTTTTGAAAGACTGAATGGGTGAAGGTGGCGTGAATAATGATGAAGGAGTAAGGGGAATTAGAACCCTTCTTAATAAATTAGGTTTTAGTTAGATAAATTTGAATATCTCTTTTTTTTTTTTCTTTTTTGGATAAAATAAAATAAAACCAACTAAAAATAAATTTATAAAATATATCTTAAGCGAAGATAATAAAAATTAAATAGAATTTAAATAACTCGCATCGTTTTATGAAATAATTGTTTTATATTTATAAGAAAATATAATTATAAATATTCGAAAATTACGGGGATTACAACTTTCCACTAACTTCATTTGTGGACCTTCCCATCTTACAGTTTCATGCCCACATTCGTTAACCTCCTCATTTGCTTTCCTTCTCCTAACCTTGTTATAGTCCTCTATTTTTACATTTAAAATCTTGACACTATTCACAACAAGTGAGAATCTTGTAAATATATCAAAACAAAATATCGTTACGTGGATCTTATTTGATCCGTTTCGATAAGTACTTTAAGAATATATGATGTTTGTAATTTTTGCTAAAGTATAATTAAAGATATAATCAAAATAAAACATGCATTCACATACATGCTAAACACTGAAATAGTAGAACATGTAGGAACGAGGGAAGTTGGTGAATTTTTGAAAATTCAAGTATCATTTGATGAATAATATATTTAAAAAATATTTAACTTTTAGTTACTTTTACTAATATTTTATCAATCTCCTCAGCTAAATAAGAAAAAATAATCAAAGTATCATTAATTAATTAATTGATTGATTTCAATTTATTGACAATCCTGAGTGATTCTTGATTATTAATTGAACTAGTCTTTTTTTCCAGCGTGTTCGATCCGGGGTTGCATTATTCTATATTATGTGGTAATTTCATTAAGTGTTGAGAATGTTGATTGGCGAGCGTCTTTCTTGATTGTTGCGTTCTATTACTACTATTGTATGCTATTTTGAATGCGTTGTTGCGTTCTAGTACTATCGTGCAACTCATTTATATGAAAATCGAAAAATTATACTAAATGATATAGATGGAGAACTCATTCAATATAATAATCGGAGAAAACAAGCAAACTAACCCGAAAGAGACAACTTGTGTGTGCATCGCCTTTGCATGAAATGAATGTTTACATATAAATATAGACTCGACTAAAAGGAAAAAACAAACGTAAAGTATTTAAAAAAAGACAAATAAGAAAAGTTAAAGGTAAGATGTAACAAGATTTGAACAGGGAACATGAAATGACTAACAAATATAAGTTAAAAAAATTGACAATATTCGGGCATAGAGCGACTCATGTTGCTTTTTGTACAAAATAATTTGTTGTGTGGTTGATAGATATAAGAGGAGCCACGTGTCAAACGAAACTCCTGTATATATCTCTACTAGTTAGGGCCCGTGCGATACACTTCCGGTATTTACTAATTTATTCGTTAAAACTCTAAAAAGAGTAAAATAATTTGTAATTTAATATTGTCAAGAATTGTTTCTGTATAATAGTATATAGTCCGGTCCCATGCAAACATGTATGATATTTACAAATTATTCACAAGATAGATTTTTTAAGTATGATACAAAACTTGCAATTAAATATGTGTAGGGGAACTTTTAGCTCTTGTACTTGTTATCGACAATTCATGTTATCAGGTAACTATTCATTGGGAAATTTCTAAATTCTCATACGATATAGAATGAGTAAATCATTGTTTTAGATTTAATCTTAGATGTATAAATTTATTTAGAAATTTTTTTTTTATAAAATTTATTATGATAATATTGTATTTATAGTACGAATAATAATATTAATAATATAATAAAGATATGAATATTTTCACAAATTTTGCTTAAAATAAATATTTCGTTTAATGTGTATATTAAATGATATTGATTTACATTTTATAATAATAGAAATTATATATTGATAAGAAGTATTCTAATAGTTAAAGATATTATTTATTAGCTAATAATTTAATTAATATGTTATAGAAATAATTTAACAAAAAAAAGAAATTAATTTTGGAGTGAAAAATTTTTAACCGGAGAGCGCCATGTTGGCAACTTCTAAATTCTGCTTCTGATATGTTATTCACTGATGATTGATAGATTTTGTTTAAATTGTACGTGAATGTAGATTTTATAGAAGATTTTGTAATTAATATAATGAATACATAAACATTTAATTAAAATTTTGAATTGATTTAATTTTTAATCCAAACTTTTAGTACGGAGTATTAAAAAATTTGTTTGAAATTGTTAGGTGCATAAGTGGTTTCTAGAAGTTTTTTTTTAATAGTAAAATTAAATGGTATTAAAAGTTTTTTCTTAAAAAATATTATTTGTAATGTATTAAATTAATTCATATTGTTCTTAGCATGAATAATTAAATTTATTTTAATTCAAGGTTTTCAAAAAAAAAAAATAATTCATAATTGGGCTACATCATTCGTGCGATGTGAGGTTGACACGTGATATGAAGATGTATCTTGCTCAGCATTATTTGTTTTAGTATTATAGTTTATAGATATATAACAAGCGGGGAGCAATGGTTCCCCCCTTAGAAAAATACAAAAAGCCCTTCACTTATAACAGTATACACAAAATTAAAATAAATGTAAATGTAACATATCAATTCACAATTAATGTTACATAATAATAAAAAATATGTCAAATATCGTACGGAGATGTGAAATAGTAACATGTAAATCAACATAAAAAACAAAATATAAGTTAGGATAATTAAAGCATAATCACTCAATATAAAATTAAAAAAAGAAAGTAGTTCTCATTAGTAATGAGTATAGCTAACAAAAATATTTATTGAATTGGAATGTTTAATTGATTCTCATATAATGAGTGGAAAAAAATTCATGATCATAAAATTTCTAATACAATAAGGGTATAAGGAAAATGCTACGGATAACAAGGGACATAGGATTAGTGTTAACATCCAAATATTCTATGTTTAGTTTTTTTCTCTCGCAATCGAAGATTTTTTTTAGTCTTTGCTACACGTATTATCATAGTATTTAGATGACAAAGTAAAAAAAATGTTTTAGTTTCATATGTAAATAAAAACGATACTACCAATTTAATGGTATTGATCAGTTTGTTTTTCATTAATGTGCAATTGAGATGATTTATTTTTTAACTCATTAAAATTAAACAAGACTTAATTAAAAAACAAGACTAGATTTTTGGAAAAAACAAAATAAATCTAGTAAAAAATCTCTGCATAAACCTTCTCGAAACACTAAATAGCTATAGATATAAAGAATAAGAGCAGCATCAGAACAGAAGTGGAACTAGTATACTAATAATAGATGTTTTCATTTTATACCTCGAGTGATTGTTCATACTAATAACTTGTAGTAAAAAAGAAATTAATATAGCTGTGGGCCATTAGATCAGGGCTCCTGTTTGCGTGTTTTGTAAAGAAGTTTAATGTGTGGTTGAAAGATAACGAGGCACGTGTCAAACGGAAACTCATTGTTCTAATAGTAATAATTGTATTCTATCTTGATTGATTTTCATAAATCAATTTGTTTTTTTATCTTTTATTGAATTGGAATTATGTTGTACATATTGTAAGATTAATTTCAAACATTTCAAATATCGTTAACACAATATTTTTTATTTAACTGAATTTTTACCATTTATTCATATTGGGGTATATTGAATTTACATCCACAAAATTGGCTATGTTATTCCACTGTTTAGAATGGTTAATACTAACAATTTTTAGATATAGATATTCTATTAAATATTAATATAAAATTATCAATTGGGATTGAAAACTATTTACCAAAGTAATGTAGGTTTTGTTCATCCGTTTCGGTAAGACTTTATGAATATATGATTTTCTATTTTTGTAATCTATATTAACAGATATAATCAAATAAAAACACACCCTGACATATTTGTAAACACCTTAAGGTTAACATTTGAGGACATGGGGATTTTCTAAAATTTAAATTCAAGTATATTTGAAATAATATATTCTGGACAATTAAAAATATATTTACTGTTTAGCATATTTCATTAATTATTTCAACAATTCTGGGTCTTAACAATAAAAAAGTCAAAGTATCATTTAATAAATTGATTCAAATCAATTTATTGAACATATTAAGTGATTCTTCTTTTCATGAATGGCGTTTTTTATTATATCTAAAGTGATTGTTTTCTATGTATAAATGTACTCGTTATCTTGATGATCTTTCAATTAAATCAAATTTTAAGTTATTGTCTTTTATTGAACTTGTATGTTGTATAAGTAGATTAATTTGTACGTATATGATATTTAATAGCTGATTTAATACATTCTTCAATTGATCATTTATAATTATTTTTTTAAAAAAAAAATTGACGTCATATTAAAATATGTTCTCCCCTTTAATCTATTATATTAGCCAGAGGGGAGCGTGATGTCCCTAGTGAATGTCCATTTACCGTTTTAATATATAAATTAGCATATTAAAGCTCTCTTAATTTATTCACTTACTTTAAATTTCAAAAAGAAATGTTTTAAATTACCAGAATAACTTACTACGTACTTAAAAGTATAAAACATTTTTTTCATAGTAATAAAATGAATTTGGATTTGAAAATGATACGATATTTAAAAGGTATACAATTCAAAGAGTATCAAATCTAAATATAGATTAACAAGTTTTTTCCTTAGTTTTAAGCAGACATAGCGTTGAACTAAAATAGTAAATAGTTGAGTATAAACGTACACTAGTCAATATTCTTCCAATATAAACATTAAAGACATTACCAGCATACATAAATATTATTAACTCTCTTTTGTCTAGCATCTATGTCTTATATCGACTTTTTGCCTAACATCATTGACGTTCCTCTATCTCATCACAACGATTTTTTAGCTATGAGTCCACTCATAACAGACCACAACAATTTGTGTTTCATTCATGATGTACTTTTTTTAATCTAATTAGGCCACAGTTGAGCGCCGAACACCATGTTACAGTTGTTTAATGTAGTTGAGTGCAAGCAAAATTTCACAGTCATTGCAATCAAAGGCGATGATCCTTGGTGTGCGAAATCGTGAGCATCCATATAGTTATTTTGAGTTTAGTTTCAAAGCAAAGATAAACACTTTATTTTTCTGTAGTTTTGTGTTTGATGACAAATTACATTGGTTTGACATCTATATCTATTTGCGCGACATATTACGTTGTGACGTTCATAATAATTGTCGYTGGGTTATCAAAGAGACTGGTCCTTGCTTGTATAATACYGCACTYGGAGTGTATAATCTTTGTAAAGGGTGGAATCCGAATTATTTGTAGATTCAATCTTTAATGAATTGTAGCGTGCAGTGTGTGAAATAAATTTGGTATGACCTTATCATCATGTGAATTTGGTAATAATAATATAATGGGAGATGATACATATGGTGATATATGGTACTATAATCTCTGCGAAGTATTTAGCATCGACTTTAGAATATTCTATATAGGGACCGAATCTTACTTAACACATGATTAAACACCCCAATTAATACTATGTTTGGATAATATAAAATGGAAGGAAAGGAAGGGAAGGGAAAGGAAGGGAAAGGGAGACAAACTCCTTTGTTTGGATAACATGTTGAGGGAGGAAAGGAGAGGGAGAGGGAGGGATCCATTTTTCCTCCTCCTATAATTAAGACAATGCCTTCAAATTTGGAGAGATTTAGAGGGGAAATGGAGCTCATCATTTCCTCCACTTTGACTTCCTTCCGTTTCCTCCTATTTTCCTCCCCTCCCTTTCGCTTCCAATTTGTTACCCAAACATAGCCTAAAAAAAGTCCATCGATTAGGCTTAATTAGTAAAAAGTAGATGTCTTCTAGAGTTTTAGATTTCGTGGTTATAAACCTCCCGTAACATGCAATTTGATAGAAAAGATAATTTATTTTTTTTTACGAGGAAAGATGATTTTATTCAATTAAAGGCCTTCTCGTCATCTACATCAATGAACTCAAAATAAAAGACTTAAAAAAAAACATATCTATTATCACAACACCTAAACTTATTTCTACTCATGTTCAATTCCACAAAAGGTGGATATAATCATGTGAACATGATAAAAATTCGATGTCAATACATCTTTCAATAAGATCTTCACCACCGTTGTTGTAGATGTATGTCAAAAGCAACTGCCCCATAGATCAAGTCCTTTTGAGTTAACTTCATTTTCCCTAAAACAACAACACTAATAATAAAACTCATACTAAAACACAAATATAAAAACCTAAAAATAGAGAATTAAAAAAGGAAAAGGAAAAGAACAGGAATAAAAAAGGAAAAGGAAAAGAAAAAGAAAAACCCTTAAGTAAACGAACGATCAAAACAAAGGCTGCTTGTCACAATCCTAAACTGACGGACACACCAGAACGACACCCCTTTGCCGTAAAATCGTAGCGTTGGAGACCACCCTTTAAGCCCAAAGCGATACGAAATCCATCAAGATTTCAAACACTAGTCAACCACATCCGAAGTGTCCACACCAGAAGACCACGAAATGAATTTGCGATTACCTATATATTTTCGTACAAGTCAGGAAGGCACCGCAAACGACCTATTGAAGAGGCTGGGATGAGTGACTCGTCGACAAGGAGGATTTTGGCCCTACGTCGCCGATGAGCCCCCCCACCCCCCGTCCCAACGAAAGAAGGTGAGATAAAAAGAAGCGAGAGAACGTGTGAAGGCAAGATGATGACTACGGGAAAAGCTTATTAGAGAAGAGAATAATCAGAAGAGTGAGACACAAGAGAAACCCTAGAACCATTAGACGTACTAGTGGAACAACAGACAAGAAAACGGGAGAGAAAGCTCTCTCGACCAAAACCCTACCTCACAAGAAAGAAGGGACTAAGAACATGTTCATAGAAAAGGTAAATTAAATCAACATAAAAAAGGAAATATCTAAAAACCTCGTAACTTCTAAAAACCAAAACAACATTAAAAATATATTTTTTAATGTCAGCCTAACAAATTAATAAAATAAAATCTTCACTTAAAAATAAAACCGAAAATAATTGAAAAATAAAATTAAACAAAAACAACTTTATACTAAGTTCGGCATTGCTGTGATTTTCCGTTTTTTAAGTTTATTGTTTTTAAAAATCATGTGAAATATAACATATACTCATAAAAGATTAAAAATTACTTAAACTTATTGGAAACATGATACTTTTGAAAACTGACAACAAAAAAGTCTAAACTATTTTTTTTGTTTTCCTTTTTTTAAGTTTTTTATTTTCAAAAAAAAAACTAAAACTGAGAAAACAAAAAACGAATACAACGCATCCCTGGAAAAAAATATAAAAAGTAACGAAAGACCAATGAGAATGATAGACATTCATGTTTTAAGTGCACAATAAATTATGTGCAGAGCAAGTCAATATACATTTGACTTTTATAGCAAATTCGTATACCTGACCGCATTTTCCATAACATTTCAACATAGTTTATAAAAAAACGGTCACTATATTAAAAAAATTATCTGGCAATACCAACCGAATGATGTATACTTGTCAATAACAAATGATTCTACAGGATTGTCATTCTTGCATTTATTTGTTAACGATATTTAATAAAGAGATGAATTAAAATAAACTCTAAAGTTGCGTTTGTGTGTGGTCCTAAGTAGTTAGGTAGTAGTGTGAGACAAGCGGAAGTCACGATTATCCCAAGTTTACTTCTCTCTCCTCTCCAAACTCTCACTTAAACCTCAAAATTCATCAAACTAATTATTTTCATTTCGAACATTTGCGTTATTCCTCTGCAAACCGGAATTAATTCTTTTTCTTTATTTCCGATTTTATTGCTTCTATTTTGATTTGGATTAACTACAAAACTGAGACATTCTTTAATTGCCTAAGCATCATAATACTTTAACATCTAATCTTCATGCTTATTATTAGATATTATTGTATGCCATTTCATTGCATTTTAATTCTGAGTTGCCTCTTGCTGTGTTTTTTTTTTAAATTATTCCACCTAGTTTGCAACTAACATGCAAATTGTATCTCAAATTTATTTTTAAGTGCAGACAATCTAATAGTTCAGTACTTTCGTGAACCCCTATAAAAAAAAAATATGTAAAAATATCAATTATTATGAATTAGTATTTATGTCCACATATTCATTTTAATTCATTTTTCTCTCTTAATTTCTGCTTTTTATCAACTTAGACATAACAATGCAAATAGCTATCTCTAATTTTTTTACGTCAACAAAAGAATAATTTTTACATCTCATCGGAATCTCCCATATAAAATATAATGTGTAAGAAAGAAAAGTAGTAAAATTTAGTATTTGGAGATTGATCTTAAATAACGAAATCATCTTCTACCCTCAGACGATACACGCTGCCCATTGCCATTCCAAAATCTTACCCTGGCATGTTTAATGAATTTAAGTGGTTCACGTGACTTTTTGTATTTTTTGTTTTTTTTTTACTACAAATCTGTCGATTACGTGTGATTTTCTACTCATTAATACCATATCCTAGTTCATTTTCACAATTGTCTTAGTATGAGTTTGTCATATCCTACATTCATTTAATCATATCCTATCATTAATTCATTTTGTGATATCCTTGTTTAATTTTATCATATCCTGCGTTCAAAATAATCAATCTTAATGTGATGTTGTCATATCCTAACATAGTGTGATTTTGTCATCATATCCTTGTTTCATTTTATCATATCCTGGGTTCAAAATAACCAATCTTAATGTGATGTTGTCATATCCTTGATTCATTAACATAGTGTGATTTTGCCATATTTGACACTTTGATTTACAAAAAAAAAAAAAAAAAAAAAAAAAGCAAAAAGCTGCTCTGACAGTGGGGCCCACTCTGTGATGCATTCAATTATGCAGCACTAGGCTGCATAATTCATTTCTCCTCAATGCTCTGCATACTTGTGATGATCAACAATAATTTGATGTACACCGAATGTATACTAGACTTTATGTTCAACAATATTTTACGTGTTAATTTTCTTTTCTTAAAGACACGTTACGAGGGAACCTCAAAATTATTATGGCTCAATCAGCTAGCAGTTCAGAGAAGAAGCTGATTCGAATCGACATAAGTTCGGACAATGTGTGTCCATGGTGCTATGTGGGCAAAATAAATCTAGACAAAGCAATTTCTGTATCAAAAGATCAGTTCAATTTTGAGGTTTGCATGATTTACTTTCTTTTTTACATAATCACATTTGTATATCTATAATTTTGACTAGCACAACTGATTCTGAATATTCTGCATTTGCAAAGATACATTGGCACCCGTACTTCCTCGAGCCTTCAGCTCCCAAAGAAGGCGTAAACAAGGAGGGATTCTATAGGAGGAAGTTTGGTTCCCGGTATGAACAACTTATAGGGCACACGGCTGAGGTATATATGTATATTTTCGTCTTGATCTTCAAAACTGTATTGTACTTCTTGTCTCAGTTTTATGATCTATAATTGCTCGTTTCGTACAAGCAACTCAAGCTATTGTTTATCTGCAAATGCTAGTCTGCTGCAATCTTTTGATCAGATCATTTTGCATTTTGTGATGATAATAGTTGCATTGTACAGTATGAGTTAAAATGCACCTTTGATGTACTCGAAATTGCTGACATTATGAACTTCAGGTTTACAGGAAGCTTGGCCTGAACTATAACATGGATGGGTTAACGTAAGTCAAAAGCATCAGTTTAATAGATCTGAAATGAGATGAACTGAGCGCGATGTTGCTTATATTTGTTATCGTAAACACAGGGGAAATACTCTGGATAGCCATAGGCTTATATATTTTGCAGGAAAGCAAGGACTTGATAAGCAACACGACCTCGTTGAAGAGCTTTTCTGTGGATACATGACACAGGGGAAGTACATAGGAGACCGGTATGTCTTCATTTCTTAGGATTATTTCTGACTGGTTAGAAGATTCTGATCATCTTCGTTTTTCTGAGGTTCAATAGAAATTGTAATGGTTTTGCTCAAATCCGTATTACCAAAGCCGAAACTGTGATGTTGATGCAGGGAATTTCTGGTGGAATGTGCTCAGAAGGCTGGTGTGGAAGGAGCARCTGAGTTTCTCGAGGACCCAAACAATGGCCTTAAGGAGGTATATCTTCTGTGCATATCCACACTTCCCCTTCCATGAAAACGGAGGCTCCTGCTCCTGCACTCCCATCGATACACATACAAACACGCACGCACGCACACGAAGAAAATCATACTCCTGTATTCAATTTTGTTTCACAGAGCGTCATAATCGTAGAAATGTTGACAGGATATACTTAAAGGTCTTGAGCAAGATTTATCCATTAAATGGTTGATGATAATGCATGCTCAACAATTCATGAACGAACACTAATCTTGTTATATGAATTCATCATGAAGGTGAACGAGGATTTTGAAAAGTATTCAGCACGCCTTGGCGGTGTTCCCTACTATGTGGTGAGCATAAAAACTTGATTACTCGCGATCAAATAGCACTAGTATTCTTTTATTTCCTTTGATTCATCTATTAATTTTATCGATTAATTTTTCCTTTTAACAGATCAATGGCAAGCATAAATTCAGTGGTGGACTGCCCCCGGAAGGCTTCCTTCGAGCCTTTCAAGCTGCAGCGAAGTAAAATCTGGAGGCATCATGTTTGTACGCATACTATTGACAGTTTCAGCCACTATCAAAATATGCAAAACTAATAGGTGTGCTCAGCCGGCTTATCGAGTATAACCATACAGCTTGAAATCTAGTACACATTATAATTATGAGCATAACAGAATCCATTCATATTAAGTTGCCGACTACCTCAGTGACATTGATTCCATCAAACATTTACCTCACTGACAATAAATTTGTGCAAACATTTACCTAGAAAATTCCATCAAACAAAATTTGTCCTAATGTTGTTATACCTTCCAAGATCCTCATATGGTCATACCCATGACGCGGTAATCATGAAATAACAAATAGGCTAAACTGGCTAAAGCGATGTCTGATTAATAATCTAATCACATTATCCATCCGAAGTGCTTCGTACTTCATAATGTGTAAGGACTAAGGAGTTTGAACAACATATTTTTACGATAGTCTACTAGTCTAGTCACATTTACAAAAATCAGCTCATAGCACACGGAAAAGTAAAGGAAATTTAACCATGATGTTGGCTAGATTGAAGCCAGAAATCACAAGCAGCGAGAGGCTGCATGAAATCAATGGTACAAAACCATATATATATGAGTTTCAGATGATATAATACATAACCAAAAGTAGAAACTTTACAAGCAGTTGGCCAGTTTTTTGGTTCACAAGAACCAAATCATAAATTTTCATTTCTACTTTATATCAAGTTACAAAATTATACCCAGAAATGACAATTGAGCCAGACAAAGAGAGACAAGATACCCTGTGATAATGTACCTGTCGTTAACGGCTATGCAGAACACTTTCCATTTTTTATGTACTTCTTGGCAGGTGATAAACACCTTAGTTCTCAAACCTTCAATATTCACAATGACTATACAGCTTTTGCCTTCTATAAGTATCCCGTTCTGCCTCCAAATGCTTCTACCAAGAGACAGGTGAAACTCACGGAGACTCATCAAAGGCCATCACCTGCAGAAGTCAAAGAAGAGAGTCATAATCATAGAAATGAGCATCGAGTTGCCTCACTAGAACAGACTTATCATATATTAGTACAGAACTCCTGCATAAAGCACCTGGTAGTTGGTACCGTGGTGATGGAAATGTATTACTCTATACTAAACTTTACAATAGAAATTGTATGCCTCTACAGTCTACACCTCCCAATTATTCTTGATTTTTCATTAAATTCAATATCAATTGATCACCTTTGATAAGGACTGAGGAGTGGTTCTAAAATCTGAACCAATAAGAATGGATTTTTTGGTGCAAACTTGCACACAACGTCATTAGTCATTACCATTACCACAATTAATTATAGCCTACAAAAAGGGTCATTAAAATCTTCACGAGTTCTCAAGATAGAATTCAACAGAATACTGTCCAAGTCATGAAGAACGACTGACCTCTTATAATCCTTCCCCATCCCCAAACAAACACACATCCCATCCCATCCTCCACAATCATTAAATGAGATAAGGCAGAGGCCATTAAATGTTGCACCGCCATCACATATTCCACAAGCCTTATGAAAAGGGACTTTTAGATAAAGTAAAAACATACTATAATGTATAAATAGTAAAATAGATGGTTAGAAAACCCCTTTTCCAAACTAACCAAAATCACCCTGTATACACAATACACATGTATGCAACAAAAGTCATTCAAGCCATCAGTGTCACTAAACAGGGAAATCAACAAGCCTAGTGTCGCATAGAGCACCACCACACACAGRAGACTCACTGAACACCAGAAAAACYGAGCAACTAGTAATGTTGACTTCGAAACAAAAATTCAAAWARAATACCTTGCCACAGACTGGGCAGTTCTCACTTCGCTCCATCCACTCATAAATGCAACCCAGATGAAAATGATGGGAGCACTTAGTCACTATCTTTGGGTTCTCTTCAGTGTATTCTGCATCAACAAGATGTAATTTACAATCAAGATGGTAAGTTTTTTTTTTTTTTTTTTGGACAGGACAGGAGTTAAGAGAAATTTAAGAGGTAAGCTATTATGAGCAATTGCTRAGGCAGGTAAATAATACGGGGTACCTCAAGCACAAAAAAGAATGAGTTTTTTTTTTAAAAAATTGTTGTTAGTAATGTATTACCTTCAAGACAAGTTGGGCAAACATCTTCATCCTCAGAAGATGAATAAAAGTATCCCATTACTGTAGTGGCTTTAGCTGACGAAAGCTTCACAGAAGATTTACGACCTTCTTTTGAGTCATCTTCACAGCTTGACTCATTCCACTTGTCCCCTGTAATTAARGGGTCAGAATCAGCATCAATATCACTTCTCCTGAGAGGTTCTGATTCATCATGTGAATGACTGCACCCCTTTTCTCGTCTTGAAAACAGTCCATCCCGCTGCATGCGGTAATACCTAGGATCTGCATCATAAGGCAAGGGTCTTGGAGGAGAGCGATACATATCTGCAAGTGAGTTGTCTGTTGACACCACAGAAGACAAAGATGCCCCTTGTATGGATGAAGGCAAGGATTGAACTTCCCCCCTTCGAAATAATGAAGAATACTACATACAAAATAAGATAAACTCATTACTTAACTGAAATCAAATAATCAACAGATATGAACGAGAGGTGAATAAATGCAAGTGACTAACGACAGAGGATAACCTGCTACTCAAACAACTCTCATTAGGATTTAGGAGGAAAAGAAAAAACAGAAGAATTCTAAAAGGCCTCAACATATTATCTCTTGCCACATGTTTCAGCACCACTGTTTCCACAGCATATTCCAATTGTCTAGTTCATCCTTACTCTCTAGGCACCGAAAACCGAAAAGGGGAATGAGAAAGCCTAAACAATAGAGGGGTGGCCCTAAGTAAGGGTATTTGGATAAGGATGAGCCCAGAGCCATCTCCCATGTGAAGACCCAAACAATGATCAGATAAATCTAAGTACTGTTAGTCTGTTACAAGTTATAATCATACACCTCTCTTTCCGATCACTGGTATATTACATAAATGTCAAGTCAAATATAAACTGTCAGCTCAACTTATCATTGACCTCTTAACACATATTAGTCCTCGTCTATACATTCAAAATTCAAGGCTATGTTTGGATAACAATGGATGAGAGAAAGTGAGGGGAGGGAGAAAGGAGGAAGGGAAGGGAAGGGAAGGGAAGGGAAGGGAAGGGAAGGG